>JASPKZ010007266.1:647500-815000 GCA_030220185.1 Diploptera punctata
GGTGAGTTCAGGTGATCTAGGAGGCCACTGGAGATAATCACTGTAATCTTGACCATCACTATCAATCCAGTGGTCAGTGACATCATTCAACCAATGTAGTACAAGGTTTTGCCAAAGTGGAGGGGCACCATCTTGTTGCCAAATTAAGTTTTGGTTCATCCTTCAGTCGAGGAAAGAGCCATTATTGGAGATGTCCAGGTACGTTATTCAAGACACTCTTGGTCTCACACATGTTTGCCTTTACGCAGACAACCGGTCGTTGCGAACTGATTATGCCATCGACGGATGTTGTTGGAATTGGGGGGGGATCACGATTAAACTGCCAACGAAACACACGTTGAACTGTCACAACTAATTTACAACTCTCAAACTGCAAAACACAAAACACTTTCTGTTGAAGAGTTGCCGTCTTTGTTATTATTGTTTTCATAGAAACAAAACAAAATATTGCTCTCAGCTCACTCACACAATTAACACTATTTTCTTTCCTGTTTCATTTCAGTCTGCACACAACTTTCTACGTCTCATCTGAGTCATAATATTGTTGCTTGAAACTACTATATTCTTTTAGGTTCACACGGTATATGGTAGACAAATATTGCTGCAATTGAGAAATTCAGAAAGGATTGAATTCTATTGGGAATGAAGCCAGATATTCCGAGAAGCGGCAACCACTAATTCAAACTTTGATCCAAACTTCTTCTTACGATCAAATCCAATCTCTAACTTCACTTAAACAGTGAATATTTCATGATAACCAACATAACATTGTTAATAATTCATGTTATTGCTTGCTTTACTCCAAAAGCTTATTTACGAACCAGAAAGCATAAACTATAGCATAAACATTATTTTAAGCAAACTTTACTTACCCAAGAAAATAAAAATTAATATCACTAAAGGAATACAGTTAACTGTATAGCCAGTAAATTACTAGAATGGAGATCGTTAATTACAATAACAACTTCGTATTTAACTAATGTAAGAGATAACCTTTAATATAGCGGCTTTAGGTAGTTGAAGCAATCTCAATGAACAGTGTTAAGTCAATAATAATATTGACCAGCCTCATGGACGAGTGGTCAGAGCTTCTAACTACAGTTCATGAGGTCCTGGATTCGTTTCCTGGTCAGATCATAGAAATTTTTCCTAGAAAGGAATTATTCTTGTGGTTGCCCATGGTC
Source organism: Diploptera punctata (assembly GCA_030220185.1). Lineage (NCBI taxonomy): Eukaryota > Metazoa > Arthropoda > Insecta > Blattodea > Blaberidae > Diploptera > Diploptera punctata. The sequence continues at coordinate 648,685 of JASPKZ010007266.1, forward strand.
TGGAATTTAGGTTAAGTTTAGGTTAAGGACTCTCCTGGCGCTTCATTGTCATTTATCACCCATCGTATCATCGGGAGAACGTAAATCCGTCTTCCAGGTGCCCCAACCTAAGAAATGGATTACAATTCCGCCAGTGCCAGGACAGGAAGCCAGAAATGTCATAAAAAACAAACTGTGGCATTGGACAAAAAAACTGGAATTCAGAGATTAAAATAGAAAATAATTTGACTTGTTGTGGCGGTGTGCAGAAGAGCGCCAGCGGCGTTAGGTTGGAGATAGTTGGTTCAAATCCTGGCTAATGTGCAATTTTTTTCTCAGACGTCTACCCTGTAAACATTAATTCCAAAACTACAATTTTATATACATATTAACCTTACGTATCGTAATTAGGTCAGAAAAACTCTTAGCCTCAGATTTTTGCTTTTGAAACTAAAATCAATGGTCGGAATTTAATAAAATTTGCTCTTGAAATATCTTAGTATAAGAGAAGCATGCTCATCATAAGTGTTGCAAATGGTCGCCATTAACATTAAGGTATGCCTCAACTCGCCTCTCAAGTTACTGAACTTAACATCCAGAGTCACAGCAGCAAGTTCAGATTATAATATAGTTCCATTGACCCAGTAGCATTCCAAAACCAGCGATACTAATATTTCATATTAAAATAGCACTACATGTATTGTTCAACATTCTATTTATGGAATTATAAATTTTTAGCCTCATCAGAAATGCCTTAATTGCAACTTGGTGACATTGATTAAACTTATAGTCTCACTATTAATATATGTTTATAATGGAGATATAAAATTATGATACAACGTATGAATTAATAAAAAATATTCCTATCAATTAACATATAATCCATCCATCCATAGTAATTCTGCCCGAGGGCAGATCTTTCACAATTTCATGCTATGCTTTGCAGCTTTATTAGGAAAATTTTGGTGTGGTAGCTTTCCGTTGCTTTCCACACCGGTGAAGGATGATGATGATGATGGCCGGATGATTTTCGGGGACCATTGGGCCCTAAGGTTCCTGACATTTGTCTTATAGGTAAGGAAAAAACCTGAAAAAACCTGACCCAGGAGCCTGTCCCGACCGGGAATCGAACCCTGGCCCATTGCGTGACAAGGCAGCACGCTACCACAGGAGTGAAATAACTTATAATAATAATAATAATAATAATAATAATAATAATAATAATAATAATAATAATAATAATAATAATAATAATAATAATAATAATAATAATAATAATAATTATAATAACAATAATAATAATAATAATTATAATAACAATAATAATAATAATAATTATAATAACAATAATAATAATAATAATAGTACAATAATAATACAATAATAATAATATTATTAACCTGATTTGCAATAATTTTAAATGTTTGTGTGTATTAATATTTGATACAACAGTAATAAAACATTATCCTGACATGATAATGAAAGTAAATAAAAATCTTCACTATCCAGGCCACGAATATATATTTAGTTACTTCTGTTTAATATCTCAACTAAGAGTAAAGTGAAAATTGAAAAAAAAAAGGTAATAAATTCAAATTAAACCGCTTTAAAATTGTGGTCGAAAGCCCTGCGGTTTTTTTATATATTTATAGCAGAATGCATGCCTAGAATCTTTATCAACATGACTTAATAAAAGAAAATGTATTTAGAGTTCGGGAATGTTCGGTATGATCTACACTTCAGAGTACAACTTTACAACTAAGAAAAAATCACCATTTAATGTTAATTAATGGTCGCCCAGTGGTTGAAATTCGACACAATTCATTACATTTTTACGTTTGTCACAAAGACGTCATTATGCATTAATTTTCGATTTATTTTAAAAATACGAACTATAGGAAATATGTGGTATAGCTTGGCTAAGCCATATTTAAAAAAAACAATAACGCGTTATTTGACTGTTGTATTCTATTTATACTATTTAAAATTGCATTTGGCCTATTATCATGTATACGAGAATATAATATATCCCTTCTTCTTTGTGTCGCACTCCGACCCGTGAATGTTCTATGTCGAGGCATAATTGAATAGGTGCGAATATGCAAATATAAAAAAATATTTGTTACTAAATTACTGAAACAAAGATTAGACAGGGTTTAATCTAATTTTAAATAATGAAATGTACTCACTTTTTAAATAACTAATAATAAATACGCGAGGGTAAGTCAATTCACATTGCTGCTGCACGATTTTGTTTTCACAACAATGCACTTTAAGTATGAACGTAAACGAATGAGTAGTACACATAAATTCCTTAGAGAAAATTTATTTCATATTTTTAAATTTAATTTATTTGTAACACATATTATGCATACATTTTATTTCCCCGCACTCCTTTCCTGTAAGAACTTTAATTATGCCAAATATCACACTCCTCCGTGCGCGCAATCTGCTTAAAAAGGGGTACAAATATATATATTGTGTTCCATTCCATTATCTTACTTTAATCTCCATCTTATAGGTATCTTTTACTCGCAACACGCAACCTGGGCCTTACAGTGGCACGACCTTTCGGGAGAGAGATTTTTAACTGTGGATCATACGAATGCTTTTTTGACCACTCAAAGACATGGAGACCTCAATATCAGAGCCTCTGAGACAGCACAACATAAAGACGAAACACACCTTTCACACATAGCCCTACCTAAACGTGGCGAATATTATGATGGTGATTATGATGGCCAGATGATGTTCGGGGACCGGTTGGCCCTTAAAGTACCTGGCATTTTTCTTATGCTGAGGAAAATCCCGAAAAAAACCATCATCCAAGAAATTTGTCCCGACCGGGGATCAAACCCTGTCCCTCTGCGTACAAGGCAGCGACTCTACCTCAAGATCGCCATGGCAGACTAATATTACTATTAATGTAGGGAAATTTTAATTGTTGCCTCTTAGTGATCAAATATAATAGAATTGCACCTCGTAATAGTAATTTTAATCGAGTTTGTGTAGAAATATTCCTCCTTTATGAACTCTAAGATTCTCTTGTGTAGACCGGGGAATGGAATAGCTCTACCGTAGTCCATACGGGTCTTATGAGGCGACCTAGTGCTCGGGAGTATAGCGGGGTCACCTAGTCCCGGAGGAAATAAAATCGGGACCTGGTCCTCCAGGTTGGCAGCAGGGCGTGCGGCTGACAACCCAGATCGTAACACACAACAGTCGGAAACTTACTGGATACCGACAACAGCAAGTGATAAGGATAAGAGATTCCGGTCGTTTCTATGATGTGGTTTGTTGGTTTCGACCCTTTTGAGGTCATGACCTAGTCTTCAAGTGCTTGCAATTTTGTTGGAGCATTGCAAAATTGTCTTCTCCAAGCTGTTTCTTGTTGGATGTTCTTTTGGTGAGGCTTCTTGTAGGAGATTTAAATATTGCGAGATTGAATATACAGGGAGCAAAAATGGAAAATTGGAGACAACTGCCGAAGGACAGGGCTGAAAGGAGAGAGCCATAAAGGAAGCGAGGACCCACCTGGGCTATTATGCTAAATAAAAAGAACTCTAAGATTTTTTAAAAATATATTAAACTTTATATATTAAAATTATGATACATTAAATAATGTTATATTTGTATAAGCTAAACACATGTACAGATTGTTGTTCTCTTATTGTTTCATGAGAGAACTGTCAGGCCATTAAGGAGATCTGTGTGCATCTTTAATTTCAGTCTTCGCAACTGGCGCTGTGGAGGCAGATGAACTGGTACTTACTTACTTACTCACTGGTGCTATCGAACCCGTAGGTTCATGGCCGCGCGGACATAAGCTCTCCATACATCCCTATCTTGAGCTAATGCTTTCCAATCATTCCCTGTATAATCTACTACCCTCAAATCATAGTTAATGTTATTCTCCCACCTCATTCTTGGTCTGCCAACTGGACCTTTTCCCTCTGGTTTTCCAACAAGAAGCTTCCATGCATGTTTTTCATTCCCCATATGTGCCACATGTCCTGCCCATCACAGTCTATGAGATTTAACTGTTCTTATTATATCTGGCTTCCTATAAAGACCATGTAGTTCATTGTTATTTAGTCTTCTCCATTCACCTGTCTGTTCATCTCTCTTTGGTCAAAACATTTTTCCTAAGAACTTTATTATCAAATACTTGTAATCTCCTTTCCTCCCTTAAAGTAAGAGTCCATGTTTCGCACCCATATAATATAACTGGTAGAATAATAGTTTTATATATTTTCAGTTTAACGTTTTTTGAAAGGAGTTGGGACATCAAGAGTCTCTGCAACGCATAATAGCACACATTTCCAGAATTGAGCCTATGTTTAATTTCTTTGTGTATCTCATTCCTATTTGTGATTATTGTTCCTAGGTATTTGAATTCAGCCACTTCCTCAAAATTTCCCTCATTTGTCATTAGCTGTCCATTTCCATTATATAATGAATTTCGACATGTGACCATATATTTAGTTTTATTGATATTTACTTCCAGTCCCAATTTCTTAGTGTTACTCAGTAGTGTGTGCGTGTTGTCCTTTAGTATCTCCTCGCTATCGGCCAATAATACTACATCATCAGCGTAAACTAACAGCTTATTAATACCATTTACTTCTAGGCCTTCTTCATCCTCTAGAGATTCGATGGCATGCTCTGGTATAAAATGAAATACTAGAGGAGATAATGCATCTCCTTGCTACAACCCATTCTGGATTTCAAAAGTGTCCGAAAACTGTTTGCCTACACGCACCCTACTCTTTGGGTCATTTAGACACATTCACACAAGTCTAACTAACTTTTTAGGAATTCCGAACTCTAGCAGGATACTATATAACTTCTCCCTCTTAATTGAATCATATGCTTTTTTGAAGTCTACATATAGTTGATGTACAGTACCATTATATTCCCATTTCTTCTCTAAAATCTGTCTTATACTGAAAATCTGATCTGTTTTGGACCTGTTTCTTCTAAATGCACATTGATGATCTCCTAGAATGTCATCAAAATAGGGAGTAAGTCTGCTTACTAATATATTTGTTAGAATTTTGTACGAAGTTGAAAGTAATGAGATGCCCCTGTAGTTGTTGCAATCAGTTTTATCTCCTTTCTTATAAATTGGTATGATAATTGATTCCTTCCATTCATCTGGAAGAGCTTCTTTTTCCCAAATCATACTAAGCAACCATCGTATCTTGTCCATCAGTTTTTCTCCCCCTGATTTTATCAGTTCTGCTGGGATCTCATCTGAACCTGATGCTTTATACATCTTCAATTTTTCAATCGCCATTTCAACCTCTAATGCACTTGGCTCTGCGACTAGCATTTCTGCTGTCTGTAACTTATCCTCCTCAATGTCCTGTTCTGTATGTACATTTAATAGCTGATTAAAGTAACCTTTCCATCTATTTAATATACTCTTAGAATCTGCAATCATATCCCCATTTTCATTCCGAATTATGTTTGTTCTAGCCTGAAACCCTTTCTTCTCTATACTAATTCCCTGATATAATTCTCTAATGTTCCTATTTTTTGCATTCATTTCAAGATCATTAATCTTCTCTCTCAAATATTCCCTCTTTTTACTCTTTAGTAACTTGGTGGTTTCCCGCCTAACACTACCCAATTGCTCTGATTTACCTCATTTGTCTCGTGTAACCATTATATTTTTGCTAGCTTTCTTTTCTTTACAATGTCGGCACATTCCTCATCAAACCATTTCTTATTTTACCTCTTTTTTAAACAACCTATGCTTTCTGATGCTGACAATTTAATAGTATCTCTTATTGCCTCCCATTCTTTATTTATATCAGTTTCTTCTTCGTTTGCCACATTGTCATCTGAAGATTCCAGTACTTCAAATCTATTAGCAATTTGATTTGGTATTCTTGCCGCATTTCATCATTTTTCAAGTTTTTTAATTCATATTTTACAGAATCATCTTTAGCGTTCGTTCCTCTCATAAGTGATAGCCGTTGTCTGATTTTCACTCTGACCAGATGATGATCCGAATTGCAGTCTGTCCCTCTAACTGATCTAACATCAATGATGCTACTGTGCCAGCGTTTATCCACTAATACATGATCTATCTGGTTCCGAGTTTCTCCATCTGGGGACGTCCAGGTGTATTTATGAATATCCTTATGCTGAAATGTTGTGCTCTTAACAATGAGATTCTTTGATGTGGCAAATGTGACTAATCTAACCCCGTTGTCGTTACTATCTTCATGAAGACTGAATTTGCCTATTGTTGGTTTGAATATATCTTCCCGCCCCACTTTTGCATTAAATCTCCTAAGACAATTTTCATATGATATCGTGAAAGGCTATCAAATAAGCATTCTAATTCTTCATAGAACTCATCCTTGATCTTGTCATCTTTATCTTCTGTGGGGGCATGTACATTTACAATTATAAAATCATGTCGTTTACCCTTTAGAATTATGTATGATATCCTATCACTAACAAATTTAATATCTCGGATAGCGGATAGGATCCTCCTTCTGACTAAAAAACCCGTTCCAAATGCAGGTCTTTCTGCACCCCCATAGTATAATGCAAAGCTTCCTGATTCCTGACTACCTTCTCCTGGCCACCTAACTTCCTGTAAAGCGACTATATCCAAGGGCGATTTATCTAATTCCCGCGTTAATATCTCTAGTGCCCCGCTATTGTATAAAGTCCTAACATTCCATGTTCCTAGGAACATGTCCCTGTGTTTGAGCCTTTGGCATGGGTTCCCTGAAGTAGTCCCCGCCCGGAGAACCGAATGGGGGACTATTTGACCTCCGGAAAATTTTACCCCAGATGAACCCATGTCCGCATTTCTTGACGGTTATATTTTTACGGTGAAAGATCGTCACTCTTTCGCCCAAGGTACTTTTTTCGTCTGGCTTATCACCTTCGACCAGTCCGGCATGGGTAACCCTATCGGCAGCAATGCTACCGCCGGCATAGCTCTCAGGATCATTTAAGCACGCAAGCCACTCCACCACGACAAGGTAAAGATACCATGGAGGGAATGCTGCTGTAAATATTGCATAGTTACAGTCATTAATATTAATGACTATTTAACTCATGCCCCAAATGGGAGTCAATGACCAATCACGTTTCAATGATTTCTGTTTTACAACCAATCAGAGTCGTGTTTCACGAAATATTTATCAGTGTTATAATTACCATATTAAAGAAAGCTCCTCCTTCACAATATTGCGTTCCTTTGGCAATAAATAGTATGATCTGGTTGCAGTGATAAACATAAGAAGCAGATGAAGCGTACCTATCGTTTCTCATTTGTTTTCAAACATCGCCGTTTACATTAAATATATAAATATTTTAAAATAACTATAGTTAAATAATGATTTGGTGAGTAAACAGCTTAATTTTATTCGTTAAATAGTCCTAACAAATGCCACTCTTGATTTACAAATTCTCTAGATAAATGTACTCCTCACTTCGTGAGTCGTGAATTTATCGACAATTTGGACATCACTTGTGGCATTTCTTATGAAAAAATATTCACGTATAACGCTTTAGTTATGACAGAATGGCGTAGCATGCAACAATAAACGTGACGATAAATTGTATTATTAAATACATAGAGTTGAACAAGTAACTCTAAATTGATATAAGTTCGCTTCAACAAAACACAATCAAAATCTTATATAAATGTAACTAAATTCAATTTTCTTCGTTATTTCTAAGGTTCCAGAAGTTTGTAGCAAGAAATGTTCTTTATGTTCATTAAAATAAGATTACGTAAAATTTATTCCACGAATCAAGAGTAAAGCTGATGTTTAATGCAAGTAAGCATAAAATAAGTTCATATTATACATGGTGTCTCCCATACATAGTGTCTCCCATATCTCTTTATCATAAGTAGTAGTAGTAGTAGTAGGACTTTATTAGACAAAAAGTAAGATATTTACAATATTATTTACAAATATGGGTCGCACGGGCAGTAAGCCGTACGTGCTGTTAACAGTCCGTTACAATAAAGTAATAATTGGTACTAGTGTAAAGAAAAAATAAACAAAAACAGCAATAACATTACAATTACCTAAAGAAAACACAATAAAAATATTACCATTAAATAATAACACAATAGCATTATACACTAAAAATATTAACCTTACACTTACATAAAGAAAACACAATAATATTACAATTAAGTAATAACACAATAGCATTATACACTAAAAAAACATTAACATTACAATTACATAAAGAAAACACAATAATATTATCAGTAATGCCATGAGTGATTTCCAAATTATCGATAAATTCACGACTCACGAAGTGAGGAGTGAATTTATCTAGAGAATTTGGATATCAAGAGTGGCAGTTGTAAGGACTATTTAACGAATAAAATTAAGCTGTTTACTCACAAATCATTATTTAAATATAGTTATTTTAAAATATTTATATATTTAATGTAAACGGCGATGTTTGAAAACAAATGAGAAACGATTGGTAAGCTTCATTTGCTTCTTTTGTTCGTCACTGCAACCAGATAATATTATTTATTGCCAAAGGAACGCAATATGTAAGAATTGCACTCTAGTGGAGAAAAAATGAAACACATCAAACTGTATATTAATTAATTTCTGATGTCTTATGATGTAAATATAACAATTATATTTTTCTGGAATGTTATTACCTGGGAAAAATACATTTAAGAAAGTGCAAACAATGGTTTCTTTTTTTGGTGGTATTATCAATTGCTACAAATGTTTTTATATTAACTCCCGCATGCGCTATGTGCTGACATTCATGCACTATATATACAATCTGGTAACCGTACTTCTTAGAGAGTCAACCACTGCAAAATAATGATGTGACCTATTCAGAATGTTAAAAAGGAGGTGCTTTCTTTATTATGATAAACTTTACTTAGTAAATTCTAGGCGAAACACGACTGTGATTGGTTGTAAATAAAAAATCATTGAAATGTGATTGGTCATTGAATCCCATTTGGGGCATGAGTTAAATAGTGAAATCAACTGTCCTGGTGGACTACTGTAGTGGTGCCATTCTTGCATCTGGTTTAGATATTTGCAGGTTCAATCCAGACCGACTTCAATTAATTTTTAAGGCGTAAAAATCATGAGCATGGATCATTTAGAGAGGAAATTAAAGCCTTTGATGCAACATCGTGGATTAATGGTACCCAAAAGAACCTTAAGCGTGACATATGAATAATCTGAGCAACATTTCTGGACTTTTTCACGCACAGATTTGAATTGCGATAATGATGACATAAGTTGTCAAAAATCATCGTTAAATAATATATACACCTCTTTATTTCTGTAGTAAAATGAATATCATATTTGAGTCCATACTAAATACGATATTATGATATATGGAACAAATGATCTAAAATTACCATTTGGATCTCTACGAATTATTAGTTAAAATGTAATTCCATTAGAGGTATTACGCCCAGTTGGTGACCAAGAATGAGGTTGGAGAATAACATTAACGATTATTTGAGGGAAGTAGATTATGCAGGGAATGATTGGAAAACATTAGCTCATTATAGGTATCTATGGAGATCTTGTGTCCGCGCGGTCATCAACCTACGGGTTCGATAGTGCCAGTGTGATAGTTATTATAAGTCTTAGGAGGCCATTGGGGTAATAAGAATTAAGGATCCCAGCTTTGAGGACAGTCGGCACTAAGTGTCAGTCCGGATGTCAGTGCTGACTGCCTCTAGAACCTGGGCCGAACCTATAACCACGGTGGCGCCAGAAGAATATTGCCAGTTAAAAAGTGTCGATACTATTGGAAATTAAACCCGCCACCTTCTGACTTGTAGCATATTGCCAGCGAAATATTGAGCAATATGTATTTCGATTATTAAGTTTCAAATCATGGAATTGTCGAACTGACTGCATGTTTATTATGGTTTTTCTCAGTCATCAAGCTAACGATACGCTGGAGTTTCATTATCATAAGTAATGCCACGAGTGATTTCCAAATTATCGATAAATTCACGACTCACGTAGTGAGGAGTGAATTTATCTAGAGAATTTGGAAATCAAGGCTGGCATTTGTTAGGACTATTTAACGAATAAAATTAAGCTGTTTACTCATAAATCATTGTTTAACTATAGTTAGTTTAAAATATTTATATATTTAATGTAAACGGCGATGTTTGAAAACAAATCAGAAATGTGAGGTTATGTTCTTTCACTGCTGTTTGATCATATTATTTATTGCCAAATAAGATCGTAATATTGTAAGAGTGCACCCAAGTGGAGAAATAATGAAACACATCAAAACTACATATCATAATCAACATTACGGGTTATTCATTTATTTTTTAGTAAACAACTCAGTAAAATCAAGGAATCTTTTCATTATTGGCTATATTCAATGTATTTGTTGGAGAAAAATAATGCTTTGTTCTGTTCAGAACATTAAAAAGGAGGAGCTTTCTTTATCACAAAAGCAGGAGCTGATAAAGATAAATCGATAAAAAGCGAGGTGAAACACGACTGTAATTGGTTATAAAACAACATTCATTGAAACGTGATTGGTCATTGACTAGCATTTGTGGCATGAGTTAAATAGTTATTAGTAATGCCATGAGTGATCACCAAATCATCGATAAATTCACGAGTCACTTCATGACTCGTGAATTTATGTAGAGGATTTGGAAATCAAGAGTGGCATTTGTTAAGATTATTTAACGAATAAAATTAAGCTGTTTACTCAGAAATAATTATTTAAATATAGTTACCGGTATTTAAAAAATATTTATATATTTAATGCAAACTGCGATGTTTGAAAGCAAATCATAAATGTGAGGTTATGTATATTCAGTGCAACTTGATCATATTATTTATTGCCAAAGAGGATCGCAATGTTGTAAGAATGCACCCTAGTGGAGAAATAATGAAACACATCAAACTGTATATCCACCGCTGTAGTCTCGAGGTAGCGTGCTACCTTGTCACGCAGCGGACCCGGGTTCGATCCCCGGTCGGGGCAGTTTTTCTGGGTCAGGTTTTTATCGGGTTTTTTCCTCACCTGTAAGACAAATACCAGGAAAACTTTAAGGCCCAAACGGTCCCCGAAATCATATGGCCATCATCATCATCATCATCATCATCATCATCATCATCATCATCCTTATTATTATCATTATCATCATCATCATCCTTCACCGGTGTGGAAAGCAACGGGAAGCTACCACACCTACAATTCCCTAGTAAAGCTGCAATCATAGCATGAAAATGCTATAATTGCAGTGAAGGACCTGCCTTCGGGCAGATATTTAGAGTGGGAGAAAATTGCAGTTTGATTTACTGTGCCAAATTCAACTAACAGCTAACAAAAATTAACAAATATTACTATTACCTCACACAATGTTGGAAAATGTTAGCTTAAAATTAAGCTTATTATTTGGCTAGTTTCCGTTACCGTTAATCATTTCTTTATTAATGATAATCACATAGGTAATTAATTATGAATCAATCTCAGTGTTCATGTAACACACAAAATCCACAAAGCAATATATATATATATATATATATATATATATATATATATGCTAGGGTAATGGTTTGCAAACTATTTGTTTCACATCGTCATTTGTTTATCGGAACTTTTCCACAGAAGCTATTTTATTTTTATTTTGAACGATCGAGTTTTATTTTTCTCCATTTAAGAATATAATTACATGCTAAATAAGCTATCAGTTTCGCACATTGCCTGGTTCATACACGTATATAAATAAATCACAGTAGAATTCCTTTCGGTATTGTACTCTATCCAAAATAAGACCCGCCTTGATGTAAGAATTCACCGAAATACATATTGCTTACGCTAGAAAGAGTCACATTTAATTACTATATGCCATATACATACAAGGACTCGCTAATCTCATTAAAGTCGGATCTTTAAAATAAATAGCATATTTTTAATAGAGCATAATTAACTAAGTAAGTGAGGAACATTTTCAAAAATGGGCCGACATTGGTTATCGAGAAAACGCGAAAAAAGTTTCCTTTTAATAGGGAAATCTTGAAAATTAGACTTTTTGAACATAATATTTATTTGATATGCAGAGAAAAGAGAATTACAAAGAAAAACCGACGTAAGACATAAGATTACACATAGATTAAATCCAGGTTTTTAAGAATCATTTTAAATACTTTGAGATAAATGTTCAGGTTAAAATTGAACAACCATTCTTGAGTTACAAGTCATTCTCAATTATAGCTGAAATGCTAATTTGAACAGCATTGTAATAGTACAGGTCCGCTTGTACTATTTTAACATGAATATTTATTACAATTCTAATAATTTTTTGAGGAAATATTATGCATATTTTCTTGATAATCATTGTCAGCCTCTTTGAAATTTCGCTCAGATAACTAAATTCATTATGTTCTAATTATACAATTTATTTTCAATTATTTTCGTGTAGTGAATCCTTGATATACGTTATTTATGAAGGAAACAAATTATTAAGCATTTTTGTTTATTATATTACACGGCGAAGTTGATAAAATATGAAAAATAAGAGTTTATTAAAGTGACTGTGAGAAAAATATTTCACTGAGTAATTATGTTAAATTCTCTTTCCATAATCAAACATCTAACGAAACTCGTATATTAATACAATTTAAATGTCAATACATAAAACAAAGCCCTGTTTACAACGTAAGACCGAACATGTTGATCAAGGCTGTATAGTTTTGAGAGGTTCCAGTTCAAATCCTGATAACGATCAATCTGCCTGTGACTTTTCCCGGTATTTCTCAGTAGTCTGGGTTGGAATTTCATTATCAAGACCCATTTAACCTAATCTCAGTTTCACAATAACATTAAAATTACAAGAACACAAGACTACATACGGTACATGTCAATACACACAATATACTGTCAAATAATAACACTATTAATAAACAAACTAAATAATTATTTAATAACAAACTAACGTATTCACCTCACTGATAGTATTCTTTTAAAAATGAATAATTTGATTTATTTATGAAAATAGTATTAAGATTAACAAATATTTTCATTTGTCTGTTTTAAATATTGTATAACCAACAAGTTAATTTTCTATATCTCATTTTTCTTGGTTTGTTCCTTTTTATTACGATAGATAGGGACAGTCCACCAAACAATTTAATTAATCTTGCTTGTACACATTTCATTATTAGCTTTAGCTTAATTTCAATTATTATTGATATTATCTTATTGATAAAATCTTCATTTAGTGTTTAATATAAGAGTTAATTGTGATTGCTATATTCTAATGTAACACAAAATACACACACACACGCACACGCACGCACACGCACGCAGTCCACATCTATGGTGTCGAGGTAGCGAACTGCCTTGTTACGCAGCGGACCCGCGTTCGATTCCCGGTCGGGACAGGCTCCTGGGTGAGGTTTTTCGGGGTTTTTCCTAACTTGTAAGGCAAATGTCAGGAAGCTTAGGGCCCAACGGTCCCCGACAGTCATCCGGCCATCATCATCATCCTACACTGGTGTGGAAAGCAACACCTATAATTCCCTAGTAAAGCTGCAAAGCCTAGCATGAAAATGATTGCAGTGAAAGACCTGCCCTCGGGCAGAATTACAATGGATGGAGATATATATATATATATATATATATATATATAACATAATATTTGCTTGGCAACGACATTCGAACTTTACTATTTGGGAGTAATATCTACTGATCAAACAAATTTTAGAAAAATAAATATGTTGTAAATGATATAAGATTTTTAAGCATTCCAAAATAAAAGTAAGGGTATTTGACGATCAAATTCTCATGGGAACTAGAATGAAAAAGTTATTTACAGGAGTCCTGCTCATACATTTTACCAGGAATTATACTTATTGTTAATTCATTATTATGTAAGTCCCAAACAACTTTAAACTGACAGAGAATGACTGCTCAATTTCCTGGTATTTGCTTACGTAAGGGCAAAACACAATGTATTTTTCCATTTTCCATTAGATTATTCAATCATAAATATGATATTGATACTGCACGTACATATTGTATAATTGATTTTGTACGCTACCTTATCATTGTGATTGTCAGGAAAATATTAATTTATTTTTATGTGATAATATAATATTCTCAAACAATAGATATGTATTATACACGGAGACTTTATACTTGATGTATATCCTTAGAATTATATAACAATATGATGAATGTCTTACACTAAACTTAAAAAATAAATCTTCTGTGGAATATGACAGCATTTATTCCTGTTTTCTCAATTTTCGTAACCGAGTTTCCAGTTTGTTTCGCAACATGGCTGGTTTACACTTAAATGAAGAAGCTGTGCGGATTGCAGAATCTGTAACTTGAGAAATGACGACTATGACAAATTTAATTCAAGTGATTGCATAATTCAATTTATTGCTTTTAGCGACTTCCAAAGGAGTGAAGCAATTGAGATTTTTCTTATGAAAATATTAAAAAAAATATTTAGAGATCTTCACCGAACCTATCTAGTACACATCGAAAATGACAATGATATATATATATATATATATATACATAAAATTTTCGATATTTTAAGCCATTTTTCGAAAAATTCGTGCATTTTTCCGGATTTTCGAGTGCATCAAAATATCCCCTATACTAGGCTTAAAATAATCTATTTTCGTATACAAGTCCCATAACCTATAAATAAGTTCTAAAAATATTTTTTTTAAGTGTATACTTTATTATGAATGAATTTATCAATTTTATTGAATATATATATATATATATATATATATATATATATATATATACACATACATACATTTATACTAGCTAATACCCGGCGTGCGCTGCTAAGTTTATATAAATTAAATATTGAGGATTAATTAATTATAATTGTGGTATACACTATGACGAACCAAACATGGCGGTTGCTAGAGTAAATTTTTAATTTCAAATTTCAGGTAAACCCCCACTTCTAACGGTCGGATTTCGCCGATTTTTTGATAGTGTGTACCTCTGTTTATTTTAATACAATATTCTGGTTTTGTTGTGAAACATCGAAAATTGTAATTCCTAGAGCGATTTTCAAATTTTCGTTTCAGGTGAACTCCTACACCTAATGATTTTAGAACATAATAGATAACGGCTAAACACTCGCCGCATCTGAAACCCTGTGTATACATATTTTCACGAATATCCGTTGAACGGTTTAGAAGTCTATAAAGGACAGACATGCATTCCATAGTAATTCTGCCCGAAGGCAGGTCATTCACTGCAATCATAGCATTTTCATGCTATGCTTGCAGCTTTACTAGGGAATTTAGGTGTGATAGCTTCCCGTTGCTTTCCACACCGGTGAAGGATGATGATGATAATAAGGATGACGATGATAATGATGGCCATATGATTTCGGGGACCGTTTGGGCCTTAGAGTTTTCCTCACATTTGTCTTACAGGTGAGGAAAAACCCCGATAAAAACCTCACCCAGAAAAACTGCCCCGACCGGGATCGAACCCGGGCCCGCTGCGTGACAAGGCAGCACGCTACCTCGAGACCACAGTTCATATGTGTATGTATGTATATATATATATATATATATATATATATATATATATATGTATAGACCTATATAAAACAATTGAAAAGTAAATGGCCCCTCAGGGGTCCTCATCTAAGGGATATGTGGATGGCGACCACAAGGTGCCCAAGCTGAGCAAAACATTTCTTCCACTTACTTGTGTTTTGCACTCTTTTAACTTTACTATCTAACCTCTCTTGGTTAACTCTTGTTTTTTCGACCCCGACGCTATTAGGGCATCCGAGGGCTAGGGAGTCCTTCCTTTTTTTTTCATTTCTTCTTTCCTTTATTTTCTTTTTCTTCTCCAGAAAAGCCTGACCAGAGGCTATAAGATGGCAGCCCCATCACTGGTCTTGCCTTCCTTTGGCCAGCAACCAATCGAAGGGACTATTATTATGCTTTCAAGTCTTATATGAGAATTTGCCATAAGGGAAAATTTTCTATAGGATCGTAACAGGCCTCTGCCTAATACTTGGAAGGAAGAAGAAGAAGAAGAAAAGTAAATGGGTATAAATTACTTACATTTGCATCAAATTACATAATAATGTACAATAATAACTAATAACTTAGAGTTTTACTGGAAAAACTGCACTTACACTATCTCAAAACGGCAAAGAACTGCGAATACACGGTAGCAGTTAGAAGTAGCAGCGATAACGTTATCATTGAATGATAACCCACAAACATCATAGTGAGTTACCAAACGTTTATTAAAAATGTGTGTACACTTACTTATCACTCCCTAACGCTGATCCAACCAGCGATAACCCAAAACAACGATAGAAAAATCATAGACTAAGTAATATACTCTGTGGAGAAAATAGCAGTTAGCGTAAACAGTCTAATAGTCTCATAATATTGCGATTTGCGTATTTAAATAAATACTTTAAAATTGTCTAATAATGTTATAAACATTGTTTTAAAACGTTTTAAAATATTAGAAAAGTAAGTACAGAACAAAAGCTATAGTTTACAACAATATAACAGAAAAATTTTGAGATAGTAGAAGTGCAGTTGAGCCGTTTTACTTGATCTTGTTTTCTTTGCGGTTCGGAACATTTAAATAAGTGACAAGATAAATTGTTTCGCAATTCGCAATTTAAAAAATAATTTTGGTAAGACTCAAAATTGAAGTTACAGATAAAGCTCTTTTACCAAACCACCAATTTGGATTTCGAAATTTACATAGCACTCCGCTCCAGCTAGCAAGACTGGTTGATCATATTGTCACGGGCTATAACAGGAAACGTAGTACCATCGCTGTATTCCTGGACATTGAGAAGGCATTTGATACGACCTGGATAAATGGGCTTATCTATAAACTAATCAAATTTCAAATTTCGGCACCACTTATTAAATTAATTGCAAAATACCTCACTGGCAGAAAATTCTATGTTTCGATCAGTGGGTATAAATCGGACTGCAAGACAATCTTGGCGGGAGTTCCCCAAGGTGCTGTCCTTTCACCCATAACTGTATACGTTATACGTATCAGACCTTCCTACTATCCCCTACATCCATACCGCATCATTCGCCGATGATACCTGTTTCTTTTACCAGACTACCTTCAAATCTCTTCCTAATCGAATCCATGTATTCCAAACCGCTCTCAACCGTATCTATATTTGGTTCCAGTTATGGAACATAAAGATAAACACGACAAAAAACCCAGGCGATCTTTTCACTAAATCAACCAGACGGTCACCCATCCAACTAACCTTGGGAACTCAAAATCTTCGCCTAGAACCTTCAGTGAAGTATCTTGGGGTCCATCTGGACCCCAAGCTTACGTTCAAAATTCATATTCGACATCTACAATATAAAGCAAATGCAGCAATTGCAATTTTATACCCATTTTTCAGGTCGAATACATTGTCACGTAAGATCAAGCTTTTACTGTATAAAAGCGTAATCCGCAGCATGCTACTGTACGGATGTGAGGCCTGGAGCATCCTCGCAAAACAGCATAAACGAAGAATACAAATTATACAGAATAAGTGTTTGAAAATAATTTTTCAAGCACCGCGTTTCACAAGGATGACAGACCTACACAACGTAGCGCAACTTCCCCATATTGATGCCATGATGACTGAAAATGTAAGCAAGATGCACAAATTTACATCTTTGCATACAAATTTTATGGTACGCAGTATGGACGCTTGCCCAGTGGCGTGCTGTACATAGAAAAACATATTCATCCGATTTACTCCTCATTAAATCCAGCCAGAGATTTGGCGATGTGCTCTCACCTGGAGTAGCGTGGCTCATTCCACAATGCTGGATTTCCGACTCTCGGCTTGAAAGCAATGTGGTTTCTGATGTCCTGCTTCAGGTCATCACATCCCTATCTCTGTCCAAATTTCATCACCATTTGCACACAAACGCTAGCGCCGCCAAATAGGCTCGGGTTAAGTGAACTACAACCCCGTAATGATAGCCACTATTAACTTAGCTGCCAAAGAGCCCTAGTGGGTTCTAACATACGCAGCACACTGGGTGAAGCTAGACTTCGCCTTATCCAGTCAGTCAGTCAGTTCGCAATTTAAGGTTAAGGAGGTTATAAACATAAACTCTTCTTGCTTAATCCCGAATTGAATGAGACTATGATGATTTTCTTAGAATTGACACTGTCAGCAAGTTCCAAACAGTAAAATTGACATTACTTGAATAACTGATTAATCCATGGACTCCTGTTTAAAGGGACTATATAAACATAATAATATCCAGGAAGAAATAAATAAAATAATATAAAATGCTAAGAAATGTTATCATAAATAAATAAAGTATTTAAATTCAAAATATCCGACACGTGAAACAAAAAACAGATTGTATAAAACACTAGCTAACAACCACCGTGCGCTGCTACGCCTAAAGAAATGAAAATTAATGTGTTCTTATGTTTAGTTGAATAAGTGAGAGGAAAAATAATTATAAATTTATGTCATAATTATTTTAGATAGGCCTACCTCGTGCTGATTACGGGATGATGTGAGTTGCGTCCAATATGGTCTGTTTACCTTTTTAAGTACGTGAGTTGTCTCCCGGCGTGCTTTTTCGAGTACGTGAGTTGCGGCCAGAATAAAATGTCCTATCGTTAGGGGCATACAAGACAAATTACTGTTTTGCCTCATCTGTTGATATTTCAGATGACGAAGATGTTGTGTTGTCTCACCTGTTGATATGTATCGATATTTCAAATGACCTAGATGTTGTTTTGTCTTATCTGTCATAAGCATAACGGTTGGCGCTCATACAGTAATAAGCTTTAGTCAATCATGGAACGAACGTTGAGTGAGAAAGGGCATATGCTTGTAATAGAAGGTTTCAAATTCAGATTCCACAAAATTTGGCTAATGGGTTACAGCGATGGACCTGCAGCATTAAAACGTGCAAGTGCTTTATAAAACTTGATAGTAGCAACAGTGTAGTAGAGAAGATGACAAATCATAACCATGAACAAGTGAGAACATTCTTCAGCGACAGAAGATTAGTAATGCAGTGAAACGAAAGGCAATGGAAGATGTGTGCACAAGACCAACAAAATTAATCCATAAAGAACTTAGTGCTGGGGATAGAGAAAGTATTGACGAATGTGACATTGAACTGATCAGACGGAATTTTCAGTACGCTAGAACATGTGTGCGATCGAATTTGCCTCGTACATTGGAAGAGTGTCATAACGCCGTGGAAAATATTCACCTGAAGACAAACAAAGATAAAGACTTCTTACTTATCAATGACAAAAATTCAAATATAATAGGGTTTTCGACAAAAACAAACATCACTTTCCTGTGTGGCATTGACTCTTTATATATAGATGGGAGTTTCAAAAGTGTTCCTAAGCTTTTTAATTAGCTATTTACCATCCATGGTGTAATTAACGATACTTACGTACCACTGGTGTTTTTCCTACTTTCAAACAAATCGTCGTCTATTTATTGTGAAGCACTGAAACATTTGAATGAGTTATGCAGCAAGTTTGGTCTGATTTTAAAGTGACCCAAATATATATAGACTTTGAAATAGGAATCCACAGTGCAGTGAAATCAGTCTGGTTTAATGTAACAATTAAGGGTTGCAGATTTCATCTTGAGCAAATTGGTACAAGAAAATTCAGCAACTTGGATTAGTTCAAACATGGCGAATGAAGAATGAAGTAAGTGATATCTTGAAATTGGTTTTCGGACTTCCATTTTTAGATCCGAATGACGTAGATGCTTGTTTTATTGCAGATCTGATGCCTATTATACCTAATGACGAAAAGGTAAGGGAATTCGTGGATTACATTCTCGAAAATTACATTGCTGATGATGCTACTTTTCCGCCGAAAATATGGGCTGAATTTTCTTATTCAACAAGACGAACAACAAACAGTTGTGAATCATTTCGCAAGAAACTGAATAGCCTTTTCTCAAGCAGTCATCCTAACATATTTCAATTAGTTCACACTTTATTGGATGTACAGTCTGAAACATATATTTATTTAAGGAGCAAAGGAAAACGAACGAAATCCACCCTGGAAAAATAAATGTTTTTACAAGAACAAATGCTTGCTCTGGAAGAAAAAACTGTGACAAGACTTCAGTACATAGTCAGTTTCTTTTAAATTTTTGCCCGTTTCCAATTAATGAATGTAAAATAGCATGACAATATTTAATAAATGTCTATTTTTAATAACATAAATCAACATTTTAACCATGCCGCCAACAGTCCTAAGCCTGTAAATGGGAAGGGAATGTTGGCTTGTCTTTGAGATGGATTGGTCACCTTTAAATTCCCTAAAAACAACCTACGTATCTACGTATCTAACACCACCCATGGGCCTCAACTTACGTACCCAGCGAACTTATCTGGGCCGCAACTCACTTACCCAGCGAATTCATGTGGGCCGCAACTAGCGAGATTTTTTGGTTCTGGGACGCAACTCACCGTTCCCGCTGTTTACCAGTCGTTACCCGGGAATGTACTTATCTCGGTCTTCTATGCATAAATTAGCTGAAAGACAAAAAAAATGTGTTTTTATGTTTAGTTGAATAAATTAAAGGAGCATTTTATATAGCAACTAGCTAATACCCGGCGTGCGCTTCTACACCTAAATAAATGATAATGTGTTTTTACGTTTAGTTGAATAGGTAAAAGGAATAATACTTATAAATTTATATCATTGTTATTTTTAGATACCCCGTGCTGATTACCAGGCATTGCCTAGGAATCCACGTATCCCGATATATCTGGCATTCCATCCATCCATCGTAATTCTGCCCGAGGGCAGGTCTTTCACTGCAATCATTGCATTTTCATGCTGTGCTTTGCAGATTTACTAGGGAATTATAGTTGTGGTAGCTTCCCGTTGCTTTCCACACCGGTGAAGGATGATGATGATAATGATAAGGATGGTGATGATGACCGGATGCTTTTCGGGGACCATTGGGCCCTACGCTTCCTGACATTTGTCTTACAGGTGAGGTAAAACCCCGAAAAAACTTCACCCAGGAGGTTATCCTGACCGGGGATCGAACCCGGGCCCGGTGCGTGACAAGGCAACACGCTACCTGGAGACCACAGCGGTGGACTTTTATTTATAGCATATTGTAATTTCTAGACTTATATTTATATGCACTGCTACGTCTAAATACATTAAATGTTTTTTTTTATGTTTAGTCGAGTAAGTAAAATGAAAAGTAATTATACACTTTTATCTTAATTATTTATTAGATACCCCGTGCTGATTACTCAGCTTTGCCGGGAATCTACATTAATTTAGCGTATTTGTTATGGTTAGGCAGCGTAAGTCATTTAAGCGTCCATAAAGTGACATTTTTAGTGCACCGATGCACTTTTGTTTTAGCTCCGGTCCTATAGTATGTAGGGTAATATGTTACATATGTTAATTATACGAGAAATATTCTATAGATGATGAAAAATAAATTAATTAAAATCGGTCAAATAGTTATTTAAGCCCATGAAGGACAGACAGACAATTAGCCTCACATTCATTAATACGGGCTGTATAAATATATAATTTAACACGAAATCTATGTTTCAGTAAGAAATGTAATTTATTATCTTTTCTCCACTGTTAATAACCATGCGCTGAGAGAGGAAACTTTTGAGGAATTTTTTTGGGAATATACGAGTAAGATGATCTGATGGCAAATGGAGGATTTTAATGAACAGCGAATTTAATTAGCTAATTAAAGGAGTAGCTATAGTTAGATTTGTGGAGAGTGAACGGATTTCCTGGTTTGGACAGTTAATGAGACTGGAGGATGAGGGAATTCCTATAAGTGTTTTGTTATGAAACTGAGGAATACGATGGATCGATGTGTAGAGGACAATTTGAGGATTATGAAGTGGAACTTTGGAAAAGGTTACGAGCGAATTGGACTGAATGGAGGAGTAGCCCATTGTTAACCCTACATTGGCAATGTATTCTATAAGATACAAAAACTGGTTTGGTTTATTTAACATTTTTAGTAAAATATAAGAAAAACGAACGAGAAGAAATAACATTTATGCATGCTTTTGTTTTTAGTGTGGTCGGGCACATTTTAATAACTGACACGAGAAATTAGTGTTTTGCCAATTTAAGGGTTAAACAGTCTGAAACTAATTCTGGGTTGTGACGTCAATTGAAAAAATAATACAAATGTTGACAGGAAAGTATTTTTTTAAATAAAACATTTCAATCATGGAATTCGTAGCCTTAAATTTGCCATAACCGCTACAGATTGTGCAACCCTTGTTGGTTTGTTTTCCCTTTTGTGACAGATACTAACAGAAATAACTTTGTTCGAAGTAAACAAAATACTTACTTGGAATTAAGCGCAAGAATATCAACAGTTAATAACTTCCTGTCTGTGGGTTAACACAACAGTTCTTGTGACAGTAAGTGCACCAATAGTAATATAGAAGAGGGCGTGTTCTCTCCCTTTTATTTTACATGTTTATTACAACCAGATATTTTAATTTATACAAACAGGTAACGGAAATATTTGAATTCTCAGATATAACAATTTTTACTATTTTTTTCTAATGCCATCAGGTTATCTTTTATGACATTTCTGGTTTCATCCCCTGGCATTGGCGGAATTATAACACATTCCTTAGGTTGGGGCACATGGAAGACGGAGTTACGTTACTAAATTCCAGACCATGGGCAACCACAGGAATAATTCCCTTTAAGAAAAAAATTCCTATAGCCTGACCGGGAATCGAATCCGGGACCTCATGAACAGTAATCAGTAATGTTGACCACTATCTGGTGACTATTTTATTTAACGGCGATAGACATCCAATATCATTAACGCCGCGATTCAAAATCGGTTATGAACGCGCCGATGACGTGTTCTTAGAGAACTCATATTTCATAACATGAGATCACATTACACGCCGAAAATCTTTACAATATTTTACGGTGTTCTTATACTTTGGGGGGAAAAAATTGGCCTTTTTTTCGGATTTGATCTCGTGTAAATACAATCGAGGTTCCAGAGGCAAGTATGGTAACAATAAATGTTAAAGCACAGGGACTAGAGAATTCCCACATAACTTACGCATTCGTATTTGAAGAATGAAATACTATTTTGGGCCCTATGTGTAATTAATGTACGTATGTATGGTTAGTCTCTATATTGTACATTGATATTATGTATATAATGAAAATAATAATTTAATAATGGCTAACTTACTGGTAGTATCGAACCTGGAGGTTCATGCCTGGACTGACATAACTTCTCCATACATCCATATCCTGAACTAATGTTTACCAATCACGTTTGTATAATTCATCTCCCTAAAATCATGATTAATGATAATGATGGTAATAATAATAATAATAATAATAATAATAATAATAATAATAATAATAATAATAATAATAATAATAATAATTAATAATAATAATAATAATAGCACACAATAAATACTTAATAACGCAGAATTATATTAATTTTTTTCCATAGGTGTCGGTTGGGCTCAGTACTTTTATAATTGCTATTAATGATTTGGGATATAATTTATGTATTACAATTTTTATGCTAAAAGAAGAAACAAATGGCGGAGAAACTAATTACCACAACACCCTTTAAAAGTCCTTTAAAATAAATTATCTATGACTATTTAACTCGTCCTCCAAATGGAAGTCAATGACTAATCTCGTTTTAAACCAATTTTGTTTTACAACCAGTGACAGTCTTGTTTCACTTCGCTATTTATCGAATTCTCTTTACCAGCTCCTGCTTTTGTGATAAAGAAAGCTCCTCCTTTTTAATATTCTAAACAGATCAGAGCACTTTACAATATTTTGCAGTGACTGACTCTCCAACAAATACATTTAATGTAGCAAATAATGAACAGATTCCTTCGAGCTACACATTTGAAAATTGTGTATTTAATAATTTTTTTTTAAAATAAATATTTTACTGAGTTGTTTACTAAAAAAAATTATAACCTATAATTTTGGTTATAATATACAGTTTGATGTGTTCCATTTTTTCTCCACTAGGGTGAATTCTTGCAATATTGCGATCCTATTTGGCAATAAATAATATGACCAAGTTGCAGTTAATATACAAATGAAATATAACCACATATTTCTTATTTGTTTTCAAACATTGCCGTTTATATTAAATATTTAAATCTTTTAAAATAAATATATTTAAATAATGATTTGTGAATAAACAGCTTAATTTTATTCGTTAAATAGTCGTAACAAATGTGACTCTTGATTTCCAGATCCACTAGATAAATTCGCTCGTGACATTGCTTATGATAATTGATTTTAAATGCTATCTTATGCTCTAGCAATGGACTT
The DNA here is from genome assembly GCA_030220185.1 of Diploptera punctata. Taxonomy (NCBI): domain Eukaryota; kingdom Metazoa; phylum Arthropoda; class Insecta; order Blattodea; family Blaberidae; genus Diploptera; species Diploptera punctata. Next base: position 673,042 of record JASPKZ010007266.1, read on the forward strand.
TTATTGGTCAACTTTAGATCTTACATTTGATAAACAAAATTATACCTGTTTAATGGTTTTCACAAACTCCTGCACGGTATCTAGTTACATGCAGATCTTATTCAGTTTTAAATTATTGCTACGTTGAACCAATATTTATATATGTGTGATTAATGGCACAGCCTCTGTTTTGTCAGGAGTTATTAGACCCAGTTCATTCTAGTTACTTTATTTGACCAAAAGATGCCATGAGTGGCATGCAGTCAATACACCAACTCAGTGAGACATCAAGCAGGCAACTAAGGTATTATTAGGATGTTTGAGATCGGTAAATTTTGCTTAGAATCTTTAACGAGTCTGAAAATCTCCAGATTCGACGCCCACGGCTTAAAGTCCGTCTCGGAGAATTTGCTCCTTGGATTTTCCATCCTGAAAAAATCCATCGATCGCGGCCGGGTTTAAACCCTCGACCTTTGGAACCAGAGGCATGGAGCGTAACCACTAGTCTACCGGGGCCGACAATGTTTATTGTAGAACGTTTTAATAGAAAAAAATTGTATAATTTTTTTATATACTGAATCTTGAGATGTGCTTGTCCGCATGTTTTCTTTACATGTATAAGAATTTAATTTGTATTATTTTAAAAGTCATACATTTTATCAATATATTTTGATGTCTTGAAAAACCTGTGATGAGTTTTATAAGGTAACTATCAAGGTAACTGAAACCATTACATGCCGTAACTTACCTTGAAATTGTTGAATGCAGGCTTTCACGGCCGGTAATCATAATGTTGAGTGATTCCGGGTTATGTGGCCGTGGTCCATAGTTGGTGTTGATACCAGACGTTTCGCCCTCAACTGCGGAGGGCATCTTCAGTGGCGAGTGCTTCTAGGCGTGTTTCCTGGTCGGAAGATCTGTTACCATTTCACTCTAAGTAGATCTTCCGACCAGGAAACACGCCTAGAAGCACTCGCCACTGAAGATGCCCTCCGCAGTTGAGGGCGAAACGTCTGGTATCAACACCAACTATGGACCACGGCCACATAACCCGGAATCACTCAACATTACCTTGAAATTCTTCTCAGTGAAACGTTATAATGTACCAAGGTCGTGTCTAAAATTATATGCCTTTTTAACTGCAAGGCACATAAATTGCAACCCACTGTGCGAAGCAGACTGTCTTCCTACGTCAATAAAGAGGCATGTAGTGACATTGGACGCGGCGTGCGGGGTGGAGTGTGATGGAATATGGCATGCGGATAGCTTCTCAGGGTTATTAATTTCACCAACTCAGGAATTGTATTACTTCCCTGTAGTTTAAATGAGAGCGTTGGCGCTAGATTTTAACGTCTTTCAGTTTAAAAGGCACGTAATGTTTTGGGCACGGCTTTGGTACATCACAACGGTTCTCTGGAAGAAATTTCAAGGTAGGTTTTGGCATGCAATGGTTGACAGTTCCCTTGTGAGTCAAAAATGTCCCAGATACCTTTAACGCCAATAATAAATACTACAGAAATGGAAATAGATAACACAGTGCATTGTATGCATTATTATAATCAGATGTAGAAAAATAAAATATTAATTTATGAGAAAAGTTTCACAATTCTATAATTTTTATTTCTCCAATGATTCCAACAGGTTGTCTCTTATGACATTTCTGGCTTTCTCCCAATGTAAATTTTAAATTATTTAACTTTAAGCTTGTGTTATTTGCTTAAAGTATTACAATATCTTTTTTTAATAATATGCTACTTTGAATGTCTTTTTGCTTGTTTGTTTTAGGTAAGTTGAAGTTGACTCTCAAAAAGATGAAAAAAACACTTCCTCATGTAAGTTACATATTTTTGTAATATTACTTAAATTATTTAGCTTATCTTTATTACGCGGCAGTTAAAAAAAACTTTGCTATGCTTTTAAATATCACGTGAGTTTTGTAACAAAAATGAATATTTATTTAGACCTAGAATGTATAGATTCGTGATATGCAGACAACTGGGTAATACGTTGGTTCTATTTAAATGTCCCATTTTTAAATCTTTCCCGGTCATCAGGGTATTGATCGTTGAGTGTACTTCGTTTTAAATCCCAAGGATTTAACATGACTATTTAACTCATGCCCCAAATGGGACTCAATGGCCAATCACGTTTCAATGATTTCTGTTTTACAACCAATCAGAGTCGTGTTTCACGAAATATTTATCAGTGTTATAATTACCATATTAAAGACTGCTCCTCCTTTTTAATATTCTGAACAGGTCTGACCATTATTTTGCAGTGACTGAGCCTGTGAGAAATACCGCTACCAGATTGTATATATAGTGCATGAATGTCAACACATGCCGCATGCGGGAGTTAATATAAAAACATTTCTAGCAATTGATTATACCACCAAAAAAAAAAAAGAAACCACTGTTTGCACTTTCTTAAATGTATTTTTCCCAGGTAACAATCCAGAAAAATATAATTGTCATATTCACATCATACGACATCAGAAATAAATTAATATACAGTTTGATGTGTTTCATTTTTTCTCCACTAGAGAGCATTCTTACAATACTGCGTTCCTTTGGCAATAAATAGTATGATCTGGTTGCAGTGATAAACAAAAGAAGCAGATGAAGCGTACCTATCGCTTCTCATTTGTTTTCAAACATCGCCGTTTACATTAAATGTATAAATATTTTAAAATAACTATAGTTAAATAATGATTTGTGAGTAAACAGCTTAATTTTATTCGTTAAATAGTCCTAACAAATGCCACTCTTGATTTCCAAATTCTCTAGATAAATTCACTTCTCACTTCGTGAGTCGTGAATTTATCGATAATTTGGAAATCACTCGTGGTATTACTTATGATAATTACATTATATAGCGTATCTCAAATTAATGAACCTGTGTATGTTCAGAAGCAATCTGAACAGAATGTATATGGTCCGAAAAAGCGAGTAAAATATATTTTAGTAGTTCAATTATTTTACAATATATAAAATCGTTGTGAAATATACAAGGTATTAAAAATCACCGACAACGGAGGTGAGGTAGTATATTGAAATATGTTGATCATTTTTTAATAGGGTACCGATGTCCGGAAATTATGCGTTTTCACACTATGAGTAGCTAATGTCTCGAGAGTTCCGTTAGTTGGATTTCAAGACTCAATACTTGACAATACTGTCACAGTCACATCAATTTTAAAAATATCCACCTCCACCTCGTTTCAGAACGTACATCGGCGGTGTAGTGATTGACGCACACGTTCAAAACACCTGCCCCGATTGAATTATATATGTAGAAGCTTGGATTCGGACTATAAGATCCATACTTGACTCTACTGGAGTCTGATAAACATACTGTTCTATATCGCCCCCCAAAAAGTAGTCGAGAGGATTAAGATCAGGTGATCTCGAAGACCACGGGACTGGTCCCCCTCTGCCAATCCATCGACTTGGATATGTGGTATCCAATGTCTCCTCACATTGGCTTCGAAGTGAGTTGGAGCTCGTCATATTGTAGCCACATTCCGTTGTGAACACCTGTGAGGTTTGTCAAGTAATGAGTCTTCAAATCCTTCGTACTAACACTGATCTTGAGACATAATTAAGTAGTCATAGCGTGAAAACGAATCATTTCCGGACATTGGTACCTTATTAAAAATGATCAACATATCTCAATATACTACCTCACCTCCGTTGTCGGTGTTTTTTTTGTGACACTCTGTATAACTATAACATCCTTCAAAAACAAACTAAAGAATTATTTAATAACAAACTGACTTATACACCTCACTGATAGTACTGTATTCTTTTAGCAATATTAATATATTTAATTATTTATGTAAATAATATTAAGAATAACAAATATTTTTATTGTTTTGTTTTAAATATTGTATAATCGTAAAATTAGTTTTCTATATCTCATTATTTTCCTGTTTTTTTATACACTAGACAGGGACAATTTAATATGTCTGCTTGTATACATTTTATTATTAGTTTTAGTCTTAATTTTAACTAATATTAACTGATTGTATTATAGATCGTAATATGTATATTAGATATTATCTTTTGATCAAATTTTTACTTAGTGTTTAATATTAGAGTTAATTAAGATTGTTATATTCTTATGTAATATATGTTTGTCCTGGTGAGTGGAAGAGAAGGCCACATGGCCTTAACTCCACCAGGCTAAATAAATCTTAAATCTTAAATCTTAAAATCTTAAATCTTATAAAGAACAAATGCTCTTCACTCATAGCTCATTCTTCCATACAACATCGACTTCAAAACAGTTTATTTTAAATTCTATTATGATTATAGTCCACACTATGAGTTTTCATGATCCGTAAAGAACATAGATCGATTGACCCACTGCGGGGACATGGCTGCTTCCCTAGAGAGAAGTTTCTTAACCAGACCATTTCAGTTACGTTTATTTCCCAACAGATGTCATGAAATGCAAAATGTTAGTATATCGAGCCAATGAGACATTTAGTAGGCAAGTAAGGTATTACGTGAACGATGAAGCTTCGAAGCCTCTTTTTTCAGGCTTAAGATCTTTTACGATCTTGAAAATATCCAGACCCAGGGCTTTAAGTCCTTCCCGGACGACTTGTTAATTGGATTTTCCATCCTAAAAATCCATCGACCCCGGCTGGGTTTGAACCCGCGACCCTCAGAATTAGAGAAAAAGTAACATCATTAGATCAGTGCAGTCGACATACATAGGCCTTTATATAATATTTATCCCGCGCCGTAGCCGAGTGGTTAAGGCAAGAAGCCTTGGCGTAGACGTAGAGTTACGGACTTGCGCTGGTTCAGATCTCCATGTGGGAAGAAATTTTTTCGTGGAATTTCGGCCAGTTTGGGACCGGTGCCTACCCAGCATCGTGAGGCATTTGGGTAGCTATAATAAGTAGCGACTCCAGGTTGAGAAGATATAACGGCTGGAGGGCCGACATGCTGACCACATGTCACCCCTAACTGGCTAGATGATTTTTTACCTCTGTGAGTAACACATGTGGATGTGAGGTCAGTAGCCGGCTGGTAGGCCAAGAGCCTTCTAGGGCTGTCGCGCTTGGAGTTTATATAATATTTGTTCTTTACATTTCTTGATGTCAAAAACCTGAAACTCTCCTTTTTTTTTGAAGATATTATGAACATATGTGTCAGAGATGCAGTATCGTTTAGTCCATATTAACGGGTATCTGTTCTGAAATATTCTGGTACGTGAGTTTAACATTATTTAGCCCTCCGAAAGCTATCTTTGTCAATAATTGAACAGTTGCCCCGAAAAGAGACATAATCCACAAAAAAATGGAAAGTTGAGATTTCAGTGGATTGGTGGTCTGTCCTGAGAGTATCACGGTATGGTGCATACTCTCTTCCAGACCTGTTCTATCTATTTTTAAAAGTTGGCTTTCAAGCGAAAAGTGATCTGTTTGTAACAAAATGGCGGAAGCAGTTAGTCAAGTCATGAGGAGCAGTGTAGAAAAGCAATTATTGCACATGTTGCAAATTCATTCCACCACAATTCCATGAATGTAATACAGAATATTAGAGAAATTGAGTGAAAATAAGAAAGACACAACGAATGTAACGAAATGACATTAAATGGAAATAAATACTGAAAACTGATTTAGTTTAGAAATGTTTCTAACTGGATCAGTGTTCAATATGTATTTTATATTTCTTATTATAGCATTTTTGTTAATATGTGTTAGATCATTTTTCCACTCTGTAGAGATACATTCACTTTTGTACTCAATTCTGTTTTAAATTGATAATATTTAGTTATTAGCATGTTATTTTGCATTCAAATTGGCTGTATATAATTCCAATAGGATGACATTAAAATGTGTATGATATAATAAAGGCAATAGCCTCAAAATAAACATTTACGTTTTTTTCGTTTCCCGACATTTTGTAGTTTGTGGGTTAGGTCTCTTTTCGGGGTACTATTCAATTAAAAATAAAAACCAGTTTGAGCTATCGTTGAGCTTATTTGGGTATATATATATATATATATATATGATACGAAAAGAAAAATGAATGCTTGAGTCGGGATTTGAACTCGAGTCTCTAAAGTCTGTACCTTTAGCGCTCTAACCAACTGAGCTACCCAAGAATTCCAAGACAACATACTGCTATAAGTAAATATTCTCTTAAAAATTTGCTTAACTGTTATGTTAGCCGCTAGATGTCAGTCGGAACAAATTTCCGCTACCTCTTGTGTGAATTGAGAATACTACATGTATAAGAAAATTGTATGTGTTGTCTTGGAATTCTTGGGTAGCTCAGTTGGTTAGAGCGCTAAAGGTACAGACGTTAGAGACTCGAGTTCAAATCCCGACTCAAGCATTCATTTTTCATATCATATTTGCCTTCATTGCCAAATGTCAAAAATATATTTATAATATCTATATATATACAAGCGTTACTGATATAAAGTAAATATTCTCTTTAAAAATTTGCTTAACTGTTATGTTAGCCGCTAGATGTCAGTCGGAACAAATTTCCGCTACCTCTTGTGTGAATTGAGAATACTACATGTATAAGAAAATTGTATGTTTGTCTTGGAATTCTTGGGTAGCTCAGTTGGTTAGAGCGCTAAAGGTACAGACTTTAGAGACTCGAGTTCAAATCCCGACTCAAGCATTCATTTTTATATCATATTTGCCTTCATTGCCAAATGTCAAAAATATATTTATAATATATATATGTAAAATGTTAAAATTATAAAACTATAACGGTAACTAAGATAGCAGTTTGCTCTCAACAACCAAGTTTTTAACTGAAGTATTACATAGTTAAGGAAGATTGGGCGCTCAGGCAAAATTTTATAATTTTCACTTTTTATCTGTATTTGTATATATTTAAGAAGATAGGGTAGAAGCACTGAGGACACGCCTATATCAGTAGCAACAATAGTGTCGCTCTGTTCTATGTTGTTGTTGAAGTTACACTGTTAGGAAATGAGATGATTTTGTAAATGTAACAAAAAACTGTATATCTGACACTTGATTTCTGCGATATTGATGATTTTGATGGATTTTTATTTAGTTTGTGTGGTTGAATGAGATTATAGATTGATTGGATGAAAATTGCAAACCACTCTAACATAGATGACACTCATTTAATTGCTCAGTGACCATGTTGTCACGTTGCGGGTCACAGAATTTCATGACCGTTTTGAATGTCATATTCAGGGATACTAAGTTCACATTCTTTCGTTGTAGACCTGCGTTGTTTACAGGTGTTCAGTATTCTATTTTTGTGGAAGTTTCCACAAGTTCTTCTTACACACACACACGCACACGCACACGCATGCATATATATCTTAATATATACAAATTTCGTGTCACGTTGTTTGTCCGCGATGGAATCCTAAACTACTGAACCGATTTTAATACAATTTTGCACACTGTGTGCAGTTTGATCCAACTTGAGACTTAGGGTAGTTTATAACTAAATTTATAGTCGCATTATTTTTTATTGCAAATTATTTGTTTATTATTTAACAAAGAGTTATAATTATCTGTAAGTTCCATACGATTCTAACAGATGGCGGTGTAATTATCTGTGAGTTCCATACGATTCTAACAGATGGCGGTGTAAGGTAATTTGGTAAGATAATTGGTTTATTATTTAACAAAGAGAGATCCAGATCGCTTTGCTTTTTGTTGAAACCGCGAATTTCAATTGAATTACAAATATTGATTATTTCATAATTTAAGTGTGTTCAGTGTTTATTTTATTTTCAATATTATTAATTTCGTGTATAAGTATTAGTTTTAAGTAATCTGGCTGAAAGACAGCAACGTAATTTAAATTTTTAACGTATATCTTAGCCACAGCAACGCGTGGCCGGGACTTCTTTATATATATATATATATATATATATATATATATAAATCTTCTGTACGTGTGTTTGTTTCTCTCTTTCTCCTAAACTACTAGGCCGATTTTGATGAAATTTTTGTGTGTTCGAGTGGGTCCCCTGATGGTTTAGATTCACACTTAGACCCTCTAAAACTATCAGTTAAAGGAATTCACCTGAAGTGAAAATTAAAAAAAATCGCTCTAGCGGTCACATTTTCGATGTTTCACGACCGAACTCAGTATCCTACTAAATTAACTGAGGTAAGTATTATCCAAGAATGAGCGAAATCCGACAATTAGAAGTGGAGACTTACCTGACATCAGAAATTAAAAATTGCCTAAAAAATGGACCGATTTTGATGATTTTTTGTGTGTGTGTTTGCGTGGGTCCCTTGATGGTTCAGAAATTAGATTCACAATTAGTCCCTCTAAACCAATATGTGTAGGAGTTCACCTGCAGTGAAAATTAAAAATCGTTTTAAGCGGTCACATTTTTAAATGTTTTACAATAAAACTCAGTAATTCCTATTAAAATAAGCTGAGGTAGGTTTTATCAAAAAATGAACGAAATCCGACAATAAGGAATGGAGGTTTCCTTGAAATCGGAAGTTAACTGACCAGTAACAGCCATGTCTGGTTCGTCTCAACGTATATCATACAATTTAATTAATCTTTAATATTTCATTTATTTAGGCGTAGCAACGCACACCGGATATTAGCTAGTATATCACACCTATTATTTAAGGTTCTCCACCTAACAATAATTCTTAATTTAACATTGAGGTCGCAGTCTTTAATATCGACATGAACTCTCAATTAAAATTACGCTGTTATCCCTAAAGTAATGTGCTTTTTTAAATAAAAATAATTTGATCAGTAAACCATTAATTTATGTTATCATAAAAAAGTCACTTTAATCTTCTCATCACCCCAACATAATAATTTAAAAAAATAAAGTTGTTAACCAACGTAAGCATATCTATAAAATTATTAACCTCTGTACAGTCTATTCTCGTCCCCGTAAAGCCATTTAAGACTTTTTTTACTTAATAATTAATTCAATTATATTAAACGCATTACAAACAGGCCGTTTAAAAACCCTTCTCAGCATTTCGAAGTTTTAAAGCTACAGGAAACACATTAAGACTATAATTTATATTATTTGTTTATAATAATCTAATAATAATATAATAATAATAATAATAATAATAATAATAATAATAATAATAATATATCTTCTATAGTAATAATCATACTAGTAATATATAATAATCGTCCTAGTAAATAATAGTAATAGTCATAGCACATAATAACAATCAATGATACCGTTATGCTCCTCCTGACTACCACTCCTGATCTGCAGATAACTGATGCTCCTCCTCCTCCGCCTGCCGACCTTCTGCTCTCCTGCTGCATCCTCCTCCTGCTCCTCCTCCTGCTACTCCTCCTTCTCCTCCTATTCTCCTACTCTGCCTACTCCTGCTCCTCCTCCTGATCCCTCCTCCTGCTCCTCCGCTGCTCCATCATCTTCACCCCTACTTCTCATCCTAATTCTCCTCCATCCTCCTAATCACTGCTACTCCTCCTACTCCTCCTGCTCCTCCTCCTTCCCCTCCTTCTACTCCTCCTTCTCCTCCTCCTCTTCTTCTTTCTTTCTCATCCCGCCTTTTCCTGTTTCCCCCTCTTCTCTGTGCCTCCCGTTTTCTTTTTCTTCTCCACTTTGTCGCTCTCCCTCCCCTCCCTGTCCTCCCGTCCCCTTGCTCTCCATTCCCGTCCTTCTTTCCTGCATCCCCTCGTTTCGAGCTCTTCCTCTCTCCCTTCCTTCTTCCACGGTGACAACCATTCCAATGTTTTCCTGGTAATCTTTTTTCTTGCCATTCGTCGTACGTGTCCATAGCAATTTAATTGCTTATACTTGTATATAATCTACCATGGAATAACCAATATTCATTTTTTCTCTTATGACAGTATTTCTTATTTTGTCTCTAATTTTGAACATCTTGGCTGCTCTCTCCTCAAGAAATCCAATATTATTATTATTATTATTATTATTATTATTTTATTATTATTAATTATTATTATTATTGTAGTATCGAAGATACGTTTACAATAGTGTACACCAGTCCGCCTCTTAAATCTCATAGCAAAAAATTGTAAAATTTGGAAATATTCATAACAAAAACACAAATAATGGTTTTTAAAAAAGAAATAAAACCAATGAGAAGTAAGATTTGCATCCAACATTTCATACCAGAAGAGGCCAACTCCTTTAAATATTTACGTTACAACTTGATCAATGTGATATTTATAATAAAATCCAACTTACAATAAATCATTCAAATTAATCAAGCAAGTGGTTTTCAGTTACAGAAGTCCAAAATCATACTAGACTTAGATTATATAACATTTTGGCATGTTTCAATTCTCAGTTATATGGCAATAAAGTCTGGGACTGCAAGATGAAGAATGGTTTGACAGGTGCAGAAATGAGATTTCTACGAAAAATTGCTGCCTATAGTATTCTGGAACATAAGAGAAATGCTAAAATTACAGAAGAATTAAAATTGCATTCATAGTTCATTACCTACAACAATATAGACAAGACTAGCTTCAGCAGAATACACCTCCAGATGCTTTACTACATAACCCAGGGAAGAGACTTACTGGAAGACTTTACAAGAGATGGTTGGAGATCCTAACTGCCCATTAGTCCTATTACTAGACAGAATGAGCCCATGTAGGACAAATCAAAGTACTTAGAGGCGTTTGCTTTGACTCCGTATTTCCCAAATTTTTTGGCTATGGATTTTCTTTCTCCCTTCTGTTCATGTAGTTCCAGTTTTCTTCTTGGGTTTATCCTCTTTGTCAACCTGCAACTTGTGCACCCTAATTTTAAAGATACCTCTATTAGTGATGTCTTCTTGAATAATTCCTGCCAATTTTAAGCCCTTTGTCACTTCACCAATCCATTTCGTAGCATCCACTGGAGCTTTAGGTCTATTTTCGTACAATTCCATTATTTGTTTTGAATGTCTATTTGAGTTCATTCGTTTAATATGTCCATAAAATTTTTCAATCTTCGTTTAGACAGGATTATTACTATTATTACTGTTATTGTTTATTATCGTATCACTAAAGGCCTGGGAGACAATGGAAAACATAAAACATCTACAAAAAAGAGGGGTTAAACTAAAGAAAATAAATAAATAAAGTTAAAGAAAAATGATCAATTATTGGAAATAACTTTTGTTATAAAATAGACCTTTCAACGTTTCATTAAAAATACTCTACGAATATGATTTTTCATTAAGCCTCTATTCCGGCGTTCCTCGAAGTCGGCATCCTGAACCCGTAAAGTGAAAGGTTAAGTGATCCCACTACAGGCCTCAGTTATTATTGCCCACACTTTTCGTTAAACCACTGTTCAGTGAAATGATTCACTTTTCTCGTGATAGCTCTAAGTGTTTTGTATTTCTTAATTGTCTTTCATATCCATGTATAATATTAATATAGTTTGATATTTACACGCCATTCTCAGGAATATGATGTAATCTCAGCTATGGGAATATAACGCAGTCATAGTAAATAAATTCGATATATTTCTGTACGTAATATTAGATATTTTATTACGATTTCTGACGTATTCCAAATCCATAAATTTGATTGCGTTACTCTGGCTGAAGGATTGTGTTATCTTGCAATCCAATTAAATATGATATCGACAAGAATCGTGTTTCTCACATAATGATATAGGTCAAGGTCAATTGGGAGGAGATCAAATTAGTCTTCGCCATCTATCAATGATTCATGGGGTTGGGTTCACTTTCTTTTGATAGTCGTGTAGTAAAAGCTCTCAGTATATCATTAGGTTGATTGGAAAGGCAAAAATACGACTGAGATGGTAGCAATAAAATTCCCACTTATCGGAGGGCGCTTGGGAACCTTATCCTTTTAGAATGTCATTTGTCTTGTCTGTGGTGACGTAGGTGGTTTCTTTATTCGATAGAATTATTTGCAGTACTTTTTTTTCTCAAAAAAGGGGCTAAAGTCACTCCTCAGAGTTCACAATCGTCTTCTGTAGGCAATATATTTTCATAAGTAATGCCACGAGTGATTTCCAAATTATCGATAAATTCACGACTCACGAAGTGAGGAGTGAATTTATCTAGAGAATTTGGAAATCAAGAGTGGCATTTGTTAGGACTATTTAACGAATAAAATTAAGCTGTTTACTCACAAATCATTATTTAACTATAGTTATTTTAAAATATTTATATATTTAATGTAAACGGCGATGTTTGAAAACAAATGAGAAACGATAGGTACGCTTCTACTGCTTCATTTGTTTATCACTGCAACCAGATCATACTATTTATTGCCAAAGGAACGCAATATTGTAAGGAGGAGCTTTCTTTAATATGGTAATCATAACACTGATAAATATTTGGTGAAACACGATTCTGATTGGTTGTAAAACAGAAATCATTGAAACGTGATTGGTCATTGACTCCCATTTGGGGCATGAGTTAAATAGTCAATGAAACTATTCTTATCTTATTTCAGCTACTGTACTCATTTAATTTCTTGATAATCTTGGGATCTTATAATTTCTCTTGCAAGTCCAAAACAATCTTACTTGGCCTTCAGCTTAATTTTTTAACAAACCTTTGTCTTAGGATTTTTTCAGGAAATGATTATGATGGAGTATATGACAAAAAAGGGTGTTCCCACTATTTACTTTGAAGATTAGTTACACATATATTCTTCCAATTCACCTAATACTTATTAGTTTTCTTATCTCTATAGTTTACAAGGCTACTACAAAAATCGATAATTATCTTTAACGTTGCATACATCAAAAACAATTTATGATATCTGGAAACACTTTGCCGTGTTTTGTAGTGCAGATATTGAACTTTAGTTTCCGAACACAAAAATGTTCATTGTGTGATTGATCCGTCACATCTATATCGACACTTGCTACACCTCTTCTGATACTTTCTTTCATTCATTTAAATCATGAGGAAATAGAGGCATAAAAATACCATCTTTGACAAATGTCCAAAAGAAAAAGTCAGATGGCCGTCGTGCAACAGCGTTAGTCTTATGTAACACCTGCGCTGTGGTAGCATTTCTTCCAGCTGAAGTGCGTCAGTGAGGCGGTTGTGTACAGAAACCAATATCATCATTACGAAACAGTCTAAAGTGCAAAGTGTATGTAAAGTGATCCCACTCCAGGCCTTAGGAGACCCTTAGGGTAGTAGGATGTTAAGGCTCCCGCTTTTTCTAAATAATCACCACTTGATGTCAGTAGGGTTATCAGCCCTGCATGACGGCCGCCTTTACCTCAGCACAAGCGTCAGGTACCCATTTGTATGATAGGCTAAGTTGATCCCAGAGCCATATTGCCGCCAGAAGTGTTGAGTCAGTTTAAAAATCCTCACCCTACCGGGACTCGAACCATCGATCTTCTGATTGTAGCGTACTGCCTTAACCACTACACTACGGCGTGTTCCCAAAGTGTTTTATAGAACATTGAAATTGTTTACATTTTATATTGTATCTACTTACATTGGCTTAGCCCAATGTTGAGCCATAGCCTTTTCTTTGTTAGGAGTTATTAGACCAAGTAAATTTAGTTACCTTATTTGACCATATCATGACCATGGTGTGCCATCAACATACAAACTCAATGAGACATCTAGCATACAACTAAGGTATTACTAGGATGTTCAGATCGGTACATTTGTCTTAGATGCCTTTTTATTCAGGCTTAAGGATCTTTAACGAGTCTGAAAGTGTTCAAATTTGGAACCCACGGCTTAAAGTCTCTCCCGGAGGACTTGCTCCCTGGATTTTTCATCCTAAAAAAAAAATCCATCGATCCCTGCTGGGTTTGAACCCGGGATCCTCGAGACCAGAGGCAAGGATTATAAACACTGGTGCACCGGAGCTGACACATTTTTATATATTTGCTAATCGTCTCCATGATTACATTTATATTGAATACAGCATATTTACTTACTTACTTACTTACTCACTGGCACTATCGAACCCGTAGGTTCATGGCCGCACGGACATAAGCTCTCCATACATCCCTATCCTGAGCTAATGCTTTCCAATCATTCCCTGTATAATCTACTTCCCTCAAATCATATTTAATGTTGTTCTCCCACCTCATTCTTGGTCTACCAACTGGGCGTTTTCCTTCTGGCTTTCCTACAAGAAGCTTCCATGCACGTCTTTCATTCCCCATACGCGCAACATGTCCTGCCCATCGCAGTCTACGGGACTTAACTGTTCTTATTATATCTGGCTTCCTATAAAGACCATGTAGTTCATTGTTATGAAGTCTTCTCCATTCACCTGTCTGTTCATCTCTCTTTGGTCCAAAAATTTTCCTAAGAACTTTATTCTCAAATACTCGTAATCTCCTTTCCTCCCTTAAAGTAAGAGTCCATGTTTCGCACCCATATAATATAACTGGTAGAATAATAGTTTTATATATTTTCAGCTTAACATTTTTTGAAAGGAGTTGGGACATCAAGAGTCTCTGCAATGCATAATAGCATGCATTTCCAGAATTGAGCCTATGTTTAATTTCTTTGTGCATCTCATTCCTATTTGTGATTATTGTTCCTAGGTATTTGAATTCAGCCAATTCCTCAAAATTTCCCTCATTTGTCATTAGCTGTCCATTTCCATTATATAATGTTTTCTACGTGTGACCATATATTTAGTTTTACGGATATTTACTTCCAGTCCTAATTTCTTAGTGTTACTCAATAGTGTGTGCGTGTTGGCCTTTAGTATCTCCTCGCTATCGGCCAGTAGTACTACATCATCAGCATAAACTAACAGCTTATTAATACCATTCAGTTGTAGGCCTTCCTCATTCTCTAAAGATTAATGGCATGCTCTAGTACAAAATTAAATAGTAGAGGAGATAGTGCATCACCTTGCTTCAACCCATTCTGGATTTCAAAAGTGTCTGAAAACTGTTTGCCTACAAGCACCCTACTCGTTGAGCCATTTAGACACATTCGTATAAGTCTAACTAACTTTTTAGGAATTCCGAACTCCAGCAGGATACTATATAACTTCTCCCTCTTAATTGAATCATATGCTTTTTTGAAGTCTACATATAGTTGATGTACAGTACCATTATATTCCCATTTCTTTTCTAAAATCTGTCTTATACTAAAATCTGATCTGTTGTAGACCTGTTTCTTCTAAATGCACATTGATGATCTCCTAGAATGTCATCAATATAGGGAGTAAGTCTGCTTACTAATATATTTGTTAGAATTTTGTATGATGTTGAAAGTAATGAGATGCCCCTATAGTTGTTGCAATCAGTTTTATCTCCTTTCTTATAAATTGGTACGATAATTGATTCCTTCCATTCATCTGGAAGAGCTTCTTTTTCCCAAATCATACTAAACAACCAGCGTATCTTGTCCATCAATTTTTCTCCCCCTGATTTTATCAGTTCTGCTGGGATCTCATCTGAACCTGATGCTTTATACATCTTCAATTTTTCAATCGCCATTTCAACCTCTAATGCACTTGGCTCTGCGACTAGCATTTCTGCTGTCTGTAACTTATCCTCCTCAATGTCCTGTTCTGTATGTACATTTAATAGCTGATTAACATAACTTTTCCATCTATTTAATATACTCTTGGAATCTGCAATCATATCCCCATTTTCATTCCGAATTATGTTTGTTCTAGCCTGAAACCCTTTCTTCTCTATACTAATTCCCTGATATAATTCTCTAATGTTCCTATTTTTTTGCATTCATTTCAAGATCATTAATCTTCTCTCTCAAATATTCCCTCTTCTTACTCTTTAGTAACTTCGTGGTTTCCCGTCTAACACTACCCAATTGCTCTAAATTTACCTCATTTGGCTCGTGTAACCATTTCATTTTTGCTAGCTTTCTTTTCTTTACGATGTCGGCACAGTCCTCATCAAACCATTTCTTGTTTTGCCTCTTTTTTAAACAACCAATGCTTTCTGATGCTGACAATTTAATAGTATCTCTTATAGCCTCCCATTCTTTATTTATATCAGTTTCTTCTTCGTTTGCCACATTGTCATCTGAAGATTCCAGTACTTCAAATCTATTAGCAATTTTGATTTGGTATTCTTGCCGCATTTCATCATTTTTCAAGTTTTTTAATTCATATTTTACAGAATCATCTTTAGCGTTTGTTCCTCTCATAAGCGATAGCCGTTGTCTGATTTTCACTCTGACCAGATGATGATCCGAATTGCAGTCTGTCCCTCTAACTGATTTAACATCGATGATGCTACTGTGCCAGCGTTTATCCACTAATACATGATCTATCTGGTTCCGAGTTTCTCCATCTGGGGACGTCCAGGTGTATTTATGAATATCCTTATGCTGAAATGTTGTGCTCTTAACAATGAGATTCTTTGATGTGGCAAATGTGACTAATCTAACCCCGTTGTCGTTACTATCTTCATGAAGACTGAATTTGCCTATTGTTGGTTTGAATATATCTTCCCGCCCCACTTTTGCATTAAAATCTCCTAAGACAATTTTCATATGATATCGTGAAAGGCTATCAAATAAGCATTCTAATTCGTCATAGAACTCATCCTTGATCTTGTCATCTTTATCTTCTGTGGGGGCATGTACATTTACAATTATAAAATCATGTCGTTTACCCTTTAGAATTATGTATGATATCCTATCACCAACAAACTTAATATCTCGGATAGCGGATAGGATCCTCCTTCTGACTAAAAAACCCGTTCCAAATGCAGGTCTTTCTGCACCCCCATAGTATAATGCAAAGCTTCCTGATTCCTGACTACCTTCTCCTGGCCACCTAACTTCCTGTAAAGCAACTATATCCAAGGGCGATTTATCCAATTCCCGCGTTAATATCTCTAGTGCCCCGCTATTGTATAAAGTCCAAACATTCCATGTTCCTAGGAACATGTCCCTGTGTTTGAGCCTTTGGCATGGGTTCCCTGAAGTAGTCCCCGCCCGGAGAACCGAATGGGGGACTATTTGACCTCCGGAAAATTTTACCCCAGTAGAACCCATGTCCGCATTTCTTGACGGTTGTATTTTTACGGTGAAAGATCGTCACTCTTTCGACCAAGGTACTTATTTCGTCTGGCTTATCACCTTCGACCAGTCCGGCATGGGTAACCCTATCGGCAGCAATGCTACCGCCGGCATAGCTCTCAGGATCATTTAAGCACACAAGCCACTCCACCACGACAAGGTAAAGATACCATGGAGGGATACAGCATATTTACGTCACTTTTTTCTCAGGATACAAATTTCACAGTTATATAGTCTAACAACACACACACACACACACACACGGACGCACACACGCGCACACGCACACGCACACGCGCACATCAAATATAATATCTTATATGTTGCTCCTCTTCGCCATATTTTGGCTTTTGTTCGTAAGTACTCGTACATTTCTGTTCTCGTTACCTAACACAGTTGTTTTCTTTATTTCAATTTGTTGATCGGACATGTTAAATTAAACAACACATCGAAAATCGTAAAAAAAGGTGATTCAATGCTATAGGACATGCTCTGAAGTCTGGAAACTTCCAGCTATTTGTATACACTTTAATAAGTATCTGAAAATGAAAGTAGAATATGAAAATTCCAACTACAGTAGAACTCGAACTATTCTTGGCATTGCAGAGGAGCGAAAGTCTTTGAAATGTAAACAATTGTTCGTAGAGCGGTCGTTAAGAGTAGGCTTATGTCAGAGATGGGAATGAGTCTAACTACTGCATAGTATTTAAGAAGTTCTGAGGTACGCGGGTTCAAACCTATCCGGGGACGATTACTTTTTCAGAGCGTAAATATATAAGAATGGGTTCATCAGGAAAATATGTAAACCCATGGGTTTCAAGTATTAGATTAAGGGTAAGTATAAAAACTACAAGCCTAAAAGAAGAGGCATCTGAGCACAATTTGCTAATCGTTTCAGATGCTACTGCCCAAACGAAAATGATTAAAAAAAGAAACTTAATATATCTTCTTCTTCTTCTTCTTAAGTGGTACTACAGTCCAATGGGAAACTTTGCCTCCTCCACTGATCTGCTCTAATTATCTCTGTCCCTAGACCTTAATTCCACCTTGTGATATTTTTTACATATTCTAATATCATTGTAACACATCATCATCTGGTTTTAATTTTTCCTCTTTGTCTTTTTCCCTATGGCTGATTAACAAAAACTTGATAAGGTATTCTCTTTTCCTCCACTCTTCTCATATGTCCTATACGTTCATCGTCATAATTTTACAAATGAGACTATATCCAGATCCGTATACAGCTGTTTGAGTTCATTGTTAGATCTTATTTTCCACTCATTACTAACTATGACTGGTCTGAGTATCTTTCTCAGAATTTCCGTTCAAAAACGGCAAGCCATCTGAGTATAAAGGTTCGAAGTTTCTGCTCCATAGGTTACTATCAGTCTTATGTGAGATTTATACATATATATATATATATATATCATCATCATTATAGTACATTCACGAATTTAGGCCATTTGTTGACCTGTTTCGGCCTCAAGAGAAACACCATCCAAAAGCCTTTTGAGTGGACGTCCTGGTCTTCTTCTTCCTGCACGTTGATATCTTAACATTTGTTTGGGTATTCTGTGATCTTCCATTCGATGAACATGTTGCATCCATCTTGACTTATAATCAGAAATTTTGTTTTCTAAAGATTCCATGTGTAATTCTTCTAAGATGTCTTCATTTTTTTGTGATCTAGTAGGGTGTATCCTGCAGTCCTCCGAAGATATCTCATTTCAGCAGATCTAAGTCTCTGTATATCCTTCTGTTTCAACGTCCATACTTCGCTACCATACAAAAGAGTTGGCAGAGCCAGTGTTTTATACAATTTCAGTCTTGAATGCTTTTGGACTAACTGTGTCTTCAAGATAGAATTTATTAACCCTAAAATTCTTAAAAAATTAGATATTTTTGCATTTACATCCTTTTCTTCTTCATATGAGATATTGCATCCTAGATATGTAAAATTATTCACCTGCTCCAAAATTTTATTGTCCAGTACAATTTTACTTCTGACAGGATCTACACCTTGAAATGCCATAATTTTTCCTTTTTTCTGTAGATATCTTTAATCCATATTCTTCTGTAATTTTGTTAAGTTCATACAGACCTTTCTGTAGATTATCTTCGGAATTTGCTATTATTATTTGTTCCTTTAAGTTTCTTCTTAGTTTCTGTAGTTACTGCAATATTAATGTTTCTATTTTTAAATATACTGTCTAGTTCCTCTTCTTTTTCATGGATGCTTTGGACATTCCAGGTTGCATATCTTACAATATCATTGTGCCGTTTTCTTTTAACCATATTTCTTTGCTGTGGGTCATCATATTTCAATTCCTTCTGGATTTTTTTGTGTTGAGACTTGAAAGTAGTTTTGAAGTTCCTTAGGACAGGTTACTGGCCCGACGCTAAGTAGTCCAGTGGTAGGGCTGCTACCTTTTAGTCTCTGGACAGACATTAGGATACTGCATTTACTCAGTACCCGATGGAACGGTTTATACCGCCGTGACTCGGTCCTCAGAGCCTCGTTTGTGAAAACGGTTTGTACCACGAGAAGGTGAGGATGAGAATTGGGTAGGAGAGGTTATATACACTTCACTACCCCTTACAACCCATATATATATATATATATATATATATATATTCTTAATTTAGTATTTCTAAGTCTTATTTGGCTCTTTAATAATGATAGGAAGTTAAATTATGTTTTATTTGCAGCACCAATACTGGTTTCTACCTCGTTCTACATTTTATCATTACTTATTAAAAATGTTCCTAAATACAGTATATTCTCATGTAAAAACATTACTACCGGTATTATAGAATATTCTTTTAAGTATCCACATTTACAATACAATGATACAGTGTACGGTAGATAGGGTATAAATTAACATATTTTCTTATTTTTGTGTGTATAACACAGTGGATTATATTAGTTTTATTGTATGGTACTTTTTTAATTACATGTTTTAGATGAGTTATTGTTTTCTTCAATCTCATGTTACAAAATAATGTAAAACTGTATTTTGAAGCATGAATGTAGTTATTAACTTGTGTTATATTGATATTTAATAACTCATTGTACTGTTGAATCGTAGTTTCATGGCCGTGCAGACATAAGCTCTCCACACGTACTCATCTTCAGCTGTTTACCAATAATTTCCTGTATAATTATCCCTCCTCAGATCACGGTTAATATTATTCTCCCACCTCATTCTTGGACTATCTACTGAGCATTTTCCATCTGGATTTGCTAAAAATTAATTTCCTCTATTAATCCTCTAATCGTTACACTTGTACACCACATCTCAGTCAATGAGACATAACTAACTAACTTACTGGCTCTATCGAAACCTAGGTTTATGGCATTGCGGACATAAGTTCTCAAGATATCCCTATCCTGAGTTAATGATCCCTCAAATCATGGTTAATGTTATTCTCCCACCTCATTCTTGGTCTACCAACTGGACGTCTTCCCTCTGGTTTTCCTACAAGAAGCTTCCATGCACGTATTTCATTCCCCATTCGTGCCACATGTCCTGCCCATCGCAGTCTACGAGACTTAACTTTTCTTATTATATCCGGCTTCCTATAAAGACCATGCAGTTCACTGTTATGTAGTTTTCTCCATTCACCTGCCTGTTCATCTCTCTTTGGTCCCAAAATGTTTCATACGAACTTTATTCTCAAATACTTGTAATGTCCTTTCCTCCCTTAAAGTAACTATTCGTATTAAGACTAGTTTCTCACGAAGATTAAATAACTGGCTGTTGTATAGAAATTACTATAGAAAAATTAAGTAAGTAAAGGTAAAGGTGTATTTATATTATATATAATTTTATTAGCAGATAAATTTCATCTACAATGACGTAATAGCCCAATGGTGGCCCTTAGCCTTTCTTTGTTAGGAGTTACTAGACCAAGTTAATTTAGTTACGCTTATTTCCCTCAGACGTCTGAATGGTATGCGGTCAAAACACCGACCCAATGAGACATCTAGCAGGCAACTAAGGTATTACTAGGATGAAGAAGGTTGGTAAATTTGCTTAGAGGCCTCTTTATTCAGGCTTAAGGATCTTTTACGAGCCAGGAAATCTTCAGACTCGGGACCCACGGCTTAAAGTCAGTCCCTAAGGAAATGTACTTTGAGTTTTTCCCCGGCCGGGTTTGGACCCGCGACCATCGGGACCAGAGGCAAGGGACATGACTACTAGTCCATCGCTGGCTACGGCAGATACATTTAAAAACTAAAAATATTCATGGACTCCTACCGGATTTGAAGCTGTGAAACTGAAGTACAGGACAGTGGTAGAGTAGACACTACAGCACCGGAATTGTTATGCATTAGTAATAAATGTTGCAAATATTTGTTGTGTCACTTACCTAATACCCGGGGAAACAAGGTAATAATAGGAGAACATGGAATGTTTACTTTGTGAATTGATAAATAGAGCTGTAATGAAACACTAGTTGAATTTTAATGCGAAAGCTGGCCGGGTCCGTGCTGCTAGCTGATACGGTCGGGGCAAATGACTGCAGAATTCCTACTGGTGGTTAATTGTTCAGACTGCTTGTACCTTGCATTCACCTGACATTTTCATCACACAGTGCAACCTTCTACCGTAAGTAGACACTTTTATATCTATTTAAGTAGAACGAGAGATGACAAGTGCTTCAGCTGCACAAGTCTGTCTAGTCCGTGCTATTTTATTTTATTTTATTAAAATTGTTCTTCCTTTATGTAATTTTGTTTGTATTTTCCTTGACATTTTCATAGTTTCGTTACTCTTCTCTTGACGGATTCAATTTGTTAAAATAATAAATAATAATAATAATAATAATAATAATAATAATAATAATAATAATAATAATAGTAATAATCCATCCATCCATAGTAATTCTGCCCGAAGGCAGGTCCTTCACTGCAATCATAGCATTTTCATGCTATGCTTGCAGCTTTACTAGGGAATTGTGTAGGTGTGATTGCTTCCCGTTGCTTTCCACACCGGTGAAGGATGATGATGATGATAATGATAAGGATGATCATGATGATGATGGCCATATGATTTCGGGGACCGTTTGGGCCTTAAAGTTTTCCTGACATTTGTCTTACAGGTGAGGAAAAACCCCGATAAAAACCTCACCCAGAAAAACTGCCCCGACTGGGGATCGAACCCGGGCCCGCTGCGTGACAAGGCAGCACGCTACCTCGAGACCACAGCGGTGGACTAATAGTAATAATAATAATAATAATAATAATAATAATAATAATAATAATAATAATAATAATAATAATAATAGTAGTAATAATTATGATAGTAATAATAATAATAGTAATAATAGTAGTAGTAGCAATAATAATAATAATAATTAATAATAATAATAATAATAATAATAGTAATAATAGTAGTAGTAATAATAATAGTAATAATAATAATGCTAGTAATAGTAATGATAGTAATCATAATAATGATAGTAATCATAATAATAATACAGTTACAAACCAATAGGACATAGAAATGTTGGACGCCCATTTACTAGATAGGAGGATTCATTAAATCCCACTTGATGTGAAAACAGGTCAAAAGGCCTAATTTGATGAAGCAGAAGAAGAAGATAATAATACAGTCTAATAATAATAATACAGTCTAATAATAATAATAATAATAATAATAATAATAATAATAATAATAATAATGCAGTCTAATAATAATAATAATAATGCAGTCTAATAATAATATAATAATAATAATAATAATAATAATAATAATAATAATAATTAATAATAATAATAATAATAATAATAATAATAATGGGGATGTTAAGGACAGGCTAATGGATAAGATTACATTACAATGAGCTAGGTAATCTTATTGGGAAACCATATATACTAAGATTTAATCTCGTAGACTGCGATGGACAGGACATGTGGCCAGAAATGGGGGAATAAAAGAGAGGTATGGAAACTTCTTATAGGAAAACCAGAGGGATAGCGCTCAGTAGGTAGGCGAATAATGACGTGGGAGAATAATATTAACTATCATTTGAGGGGGTAAATTATTCCGATGATAATTGGAAAACATTAGCTCAGGGTAGAGATATGTGGAGAGTTTATATCCGTGTGACCATGAACCACCGGATTCAATAGTGCCAGTGTTTGTTAGTTAGTTAGTTGGCAATGTTAAGGAGATGATGATGATTATGGTGGTAATGGTGGTGATAAAGTTTTAATTTATTCTGACTATAACTCATGCCCCAAATGGCAGTCAGTGACCAATCACATTTCAATGAATTTTGATTTATAACCAATTACAGTCATTTTTTCACCTCGGTTTTATCACTTTCATTTTATCGCTTTCATTTAATCAAGTGACTCCCAGATTGTATATATAGTGCACGAATGTAACAGATTTTGCTTGCGAGATATAAAAGAAAAGCATTCGTAGCAATTGATTATACCACAAAAAAACACCGTTTGCACTTTCATAAACTTA
This sequence comes from Diploptera punctata, assembly GCA_030220185.1. Taxonomy (NCBI): domain Eukaryota; kingdom Metazoa; phylum Arthropoda; class Insecta; order Blattodea; family Blaberidae; genus Diploptera; species Diploptera punctata. Next base: position 696,490 of record JASPKZ010007266.1, read on the forward strand.
TTATTTCCCAAGAATTAACGTTGTAGAAAAATATAATTGACATATTTACGTCATAGGACATCAGAAATTAATTAATAACATGTATTGATGTTTCATTTTTTTCTCCACTAGGGTGCATTCTTACAATATTGCGATTCTATTTAGCAATAAATATGATCTGGTTGCAGTCATGAACAAATGAAACACAACGTTTCTCATTTGTTTTCAAATATCGTCGTTTACATTAAATATATAAATATTTTAAAATAACTATATTCCAGTAATGATTTGTGTGTAAACAGCTTAATTTTATTCCATAAATAGTCCTAACAAATACCACTCTTGATTTCCAAATTCTCTAGATAAATTCTCTGCGTTAAGACATTCCTCGTGATTGCTTTCTTCTGAGCTGTGGACTGTATCTAATATATAAAAATGAATGTTTTTTTGTTTGTATGTTTGTTTGTTCGTACTTTATGCGCGGTCATACCGTTGATCCGATTGTGATGGGGTTTTTTGCAAAATGTTCGAGATTCCCGGGATGAACATAGGCTATAAGAGAATTGTGGTACTCAACTCCTACACCCTTAAAAATCACCGTTTTTAGTGGAAAACGTGAAAAAAGTAACTCTTTGGACGCTTAAATGGCTTACGCTGCCTAAACCATAAGAAATACACAAAATTAATGTACACAGAATTGAATATCTCAAAAGCTCTACAAAAAGTCCGCGACAGCATATGTTTATATCTTACGGATAATTCACAAAAACCATTTTTGTCTTTCATTGATACCAAAAGTCTCGCGCCGTAGCCGAGTGGTTAAGGCAAGAAGTCTTGGCGCAGAACTACGGGACTTATGCTTCGAGTCTCTACGGGGGAAGACATTTTTCTCATGGAATTTCGGCCAGTATGGGACCGGTGCACAGTGGGTCAGAAATGAAATCTAGCTGTAAAAAAAAAACTGTTATGACTCACTTTAATATAATTGTTATATGACGGTTCTTAACTTATCTGCAAAGGAGGGTACAATTTAGAAGTGGAGGTATACTTGAAATCCGAAATTAAGAACTCCTGTATATCAATTGGACCGATTTGGATGATTCTTTTTTCTGTGTGTTTGAGTGGGTCCCTGGATGGTTTAGATTCACAATTGGACGTGGTAGGTGGCGCGGCGATCGGGTTATAGGATTTTTTTATGTCAGATGCGTAGTCATCTGCATTATCGTTATGTTCCGACATAACTATGTGACGTCATCATTCACACTTCTTGAGCCACAACAGAAGGCTGTAAGAGGTTTTCTTGCGAACTTATTTAATAATATCTAATTATGTCCTAATTGCTGAATTTTATGGTAAAAAGTAACATATTTTTATCGTCCGCACATGACGTGAGGATTGAACGTTCGGGCAGGACAACGTCTGCCGGGTACGCTAGTTAATTAATGTATTTGATAATAAACAGATATTGGTAAAATTAAAGTCTCTAAGAAGAAAACGTAAAATACCATAAAAAGCACCCCATGCTTTGATGGTATTTTTTTTCTAGATAACTAGTTTTATTCTAGATGTGTTGGAGATGATTTTTGTTGACCACTTTAATTTTATCCCAAGAATGTTGGAAATTAAAACTATTTTTCATTTTTTAGTTCGGTTTTCTAATAAAGTTTTTTTAAACTATTATTTATTTTTAATTTTTTAGTATGGTTTTCTAATAAAGCGTGTTGTTTCAGTTTTTTAAAACTATTAATTATTTTTTTAATTTTTAGTTTAATTGATTGTCATAAACTGGAATCCCATGAACATTTAATTGCTTAATACTCTTCTAAAAAATCCTCCGACCTGGATTTAAACCAGCGGCCTATGGATTACTGGAATTATATACCACTACAGTCCACCGCTCTACCAACTGAGCTCTTACAAGGATTGACTAAGAAGTCCGCAACCTATTACACCGGTTTTAATTTTTTTTCTTATCTGATGATTCTGGCCAGGATTTAAAAAAAATTAAATTATTGTATTGTCATGAGTCCTTTACAAGAACACAAAGTTTCAAGTCGATTTAATGTTTTTAAATGGGTGAAAATCGTGTTCAAAGATTCCTTTACAAAGATACAGGTCCGTTACATAGACAGATACAGGTCAAGTTACGTACTAATACAATTTTCATATATCGTGAAAGGCTATCAAATAAGCATTCTATTTCTCCATAGAACTCATCCTTGATCTTGTCATCTTTATCTTCTGTGCGAACATGTGCATTTACGATTATAAAATCACGTCGTTTACCCTTTAGAATTATGTATGATATCCTATCAATGACAAATTTAATATCTCGGATAGCGGACAGGATCCTCCTTCTGACTAAAAAACCCGTTCCAAATTCAGGTCTCTCTGCACCCCCGTAGTATAATGCAAAGCTTCCTGATTCCTGACTACCTTCTCGTGGCCATCTAACTTCCTGTAAAGTGACTATATCCAAGGGCGATTTATCTAATTCCCGCGTTAATATCTCTAGTGCCCCGCTATTGTATAAAGTCCTAATATTCCATGTTCCTAGGAACATGTCCCTAGTTTTCAAATATCTAGAAAAACTAATTACAAATAGTGTAAAAGTACCTATAAATGGAGAAACTAAACTAAGATAAAGACAGGCAGAGAGAATACATTTAAATGTAATTAATATTCCGTAATAAATATAGTTTTTATGTAATATAATTTGGTGTGTACTACATTTCTCTCAAAGTCGCTTGACGATAGTAGTGCGCCCAGTCCCCCGGTTTATTTCTGGATATTTACCAGGTACAAGAAATAAACCGTATTACTCCGTTGCCTTTGACATTGGAAGGGTATCCCAATCCGCCGATTGGTCATTGTCGCTGGTTTCTAATATCTTCAGCGACATAAGCGTCAAATTTGGAAAATGTGTGTATTAACAAATACCATAATTAATTAGGCCAAGATCTTTCGTTTTAAACTGTTAAGATAACAACCTGAATCCCTATCTAAATTCTGTAGTAAACCTAACTTACGGACACTGTTACACTCTCGCGAACATATAACTCCTGGCCGACCTGTTTGTGGCAAGACCCGGGAAATTTCGCAATCTGTGGCCCAGCAGTGCCCGCCTGTCACTGTTTTACATGAGTCTCTCAATAAGTGGGCTGCGCCAACGCGCTGAGATAACCACAAGCTCACTAACTGTGTCCTGGGGACTCACTGACCAAATGACAGTTGCCAGATACTCGGAACTAACACTATCTCATGCTAAGCATCTATCCCCACACCACACATGTAAATTAACATCAGCGGTGCGTTTAATTCCCCTCTGTGGAAGAAGATGGCTCCACTTCATAAACCGAGATCACCACAGACAATTTACTGGTCCCGCCCTGCGGTCAGAGCCTTTACCGGAACTAGATCTTATCTCACAGTTTCTTAAACTAAATTATCCTAATGTAAATCATTCCTGTATAAATATATCCCACATTCTTCTGTTAATATCTTCTTCGTTGATGCACTTCCTTTCGTGATATCGTCCATAAAATACAATCTGAAATAAACAGTTGCTAGGAAATGTTTCCATTGTTACGTAATTTTATAATGATTTTTTTTACATTTTTATTTGCAATTCAGTTACCAAGGAACAAATAGTTATATGTCAAATTTCTACTTATTTTCATTCCCTGGATATTAGTTGTTAAGGAAATTTCTTGTTATATTCTTATTTTATCATAATAATTATCATCACCTTCACTTCAAGGTTTAGGTGATTCGCCTGTTCCGAAATCACAATGATTCCTTCAATCTCTTCCTAGGTCTTCCTATATCCTTTAAACCCTTTGGTTTATAATGATATGCTATCTTGGGCAATCTTGTTTCTTCCATTCTCTGAACATGCTGTTCCCAGCCAACGCGGTGTTGTTGAATTCTGTTATTTATTGAATACATATTTCTAATTAATTTCTTATTTCTTCATTTCTTATGTGGTCCAATTTTGTGATCCTTTGGTCCTTCTTAGAAAGGCCATTTCTGCACTTTGTATTCTACTCGAACTCCTCTTATTTGTTACCCAGGACTCACTACCGTATAAAAGTACCGGTACCGCCATTGTTTTGTAGAACTTCGATCTTGTATCCTGGAGTTTTCTTGCGAACTTATTTAATATGTCTTAATTAATTAATTTTATGGTAGAAACGTGACTGATATTTACGAGAATTGAACATTCGGACAGGACAACGTCTGCCGGGTCCGCTAGTAAATAAATAAATACAAATAATAACAATAATAATAATAATAATAATAATAATAATAATAGTAATAATAATAATAATAGTAATAATAATAGTAATAATAATAATAATAGTAATAATAATAATAATAGTAATAATAATAGTAATAATAATAATAGTAATAGTAATAATAGTAATAGTAATAATAATAATAGTAATAATAATAACATTAATAATAATAATAGTAATAATAACATTAATAACAATAATAATAGTAATAATAATAACATTAATAACAACAATAATAATAATAATAATAAATACTTATACGAATGTGTCTAAATGGCACAAAGAGTAGGGTGCGTTGGGGCGGTATTTTGGAGTGGCTGTTAAATGTCACTAGGGTTTCACTTTTGATTTTATTGTATATATGTTACTCGCCCTTCCTCGGTAGCTAGTCGGTTCCTGTTTCAGGGTGAGCGCTGAGACTCCTATCTATAACGGGTTCAGAAGGAGAATTGCGTGGGAACAGACAATCACTAATTATTTGAATTATTTTATTTAATTAATCTCTGCCAATTTAAATGAACGTTACACAGTAAAAATAAAACTTTTCTATCCCTGGCCTTCGATATTTCGCTAATGAGGACTAGCAAATGACTTGTGAGTTCGGGAGATTTTCCCTAAGTCCGTAATCGTTGTTATAAGATATTTTTTTTACTATACAGTCGAGATCTTCTTCCTTCTAAGTGTCGAGTATATGTGTGAGTGTATTAAATTTTGTCCTCATGAGTTCCGTATCGAAGTCAGGACCAATTATTCCCATATATGGTCTATACCCTAACTCTCATTTTGATTGGTTAGAATATTTAATCACATGTCATCCAAGGGCGTAACTATTTTATTTAAACCACCACCTACCTTTTGATTTTATTCTCACGGCTAGGGAGCGTGTTTGCCAGCTTGGGCTTTTCGCGATTGTAAATTTGGAGTTTGACATTTCTCCCAAACGTGAGTTTTGAAGCTAGACCCAGCTTAAACATTTCAGGTCTAATTTGAGGAGTTACATGTTTATGACCTCTTTTACTTAGGGTTTCAACCGCTTCTTGTGAGAACTATTTACCAACATGAAACTTAATTTATTTTTAACTATATTCTATTCCTTCATTATTTATTCATTTCTTATATTCATTAATCACTATTAGGGCCGTATCATATTCATGTGGTCCAATTTTGTGATCCTTTGGTCCTTCTTAGAAAGGCCATTTCTGCACTTTGTATTCTACTCGAACTCCTCTTATTTGTTACCCAGGACTCACTACCGTATAAAAGTACCGGTACCGCCATTGTTTTGTAGAACTTCGATCTTGTATCCTGGAGTTTTCTTGCGAACTTATTTAATATGTCTTAATTAATTAATTTTATGGTAGAAACGTGACTGATATTTACGAGAATTGAACATTCGGACAGGACAACGTCTGCCGGGTCCGCTAGTAAATAAATACATAATAATAATAATAATAATAATAATAATAATAATAATAATATAATAATAATAATACTAATAATAATAATAATAATAATAATAATAATAATTATAATAATAATAATAATTATAATAATATAATAATAGTAATAATAATAATAGTAATAATAATAATAGTAATAATAATAATAGTAATAATAAAATTAATAGTAATAAATAATAATAATAATAATAGTAAAATAATAGTAATAGTAATAATAATAGTAATAGTAATAATAGTAATACTAATAATAATAATAGTAATAATAATAACATTAATAATAATAATAATAGTAATAATAACATTAATAACAATAATAATAGTAATAATAATAACATTAATAACAATAATAATAATAATAATAATAATAATAAATACTTATACGAATGTGTCTAAGTGGCACAAAGAGTAGGGTGCGTGTAGGCAAACAGTTTTCGGACACTTTTGAAATCCAGAATGGGTTGAAGCAAGGACATGCACTATCTCCTCTACTATTTAATTTTGTACTAGAGCATGCCATCAAATCTTTAGAGCGATGAGGAAAGCTTACAAACTCAATGGTATACTTAATACAAGCTGTTAGCTTTATGCTGCGATGACTATAGTACTATTGGCCGATCGCGAAGCCACGATACGAGTAATCATTAAAAAGCGTAACTACAAAAACTATACCAATTTAACATTGTTATAACCTCAACGGTATAAAAAACAATTATGAACTTAAAAAGTATAGATTAAAATTCAAATGACGAAATAAAATGTATTTAATTCATAAAACGTTTTTAATACAAATATCACGAAAAAAAATTGCGTAATTGAAGACGCGAACCTGCGATACTTCACTAACAGAAACAGTGGAACGCAGGCTTTACCGATGACCTATCAGGACACGTTTAGGAGACGCTTCAGTTTATAACACATAACAAAGTAAGTAGTTAGCCAGGGACTGCACTTAGTTTCCTAGTTTGAACCCAAGCGCTGTGCCCCGAGTATGACTCTTAGAAGAAATGTGCGTTCAAAGAGAAGACTATCTTTTTTTGTCGAAAGGGTGTACAGACCATTATATTTCCCATTTCTCTCTTAAAATCTGTTTGTATACTAAAAATTTGATCTGTTGTAGACCTGGTTCTTGTAAATCCACATTGATGGTCTCATATAGAATTGGTCATTAATATAGGAGAGTAGGTAAGATCTGCTTACTAATATATTTGGTTAGAATTTTGTACGAAGTTGAAAGTAATGAGATTGCCCCTGTAGTAGCGTGAAATCAGTTTTTGTCTCTTAAACGATTCCAATTATATATTTTTTCTTTAACTTATTCAAAAAACTAAATGCAAAACACATCATTTACGTATTTAAGTGTAACACGCACGCCCGGATATTAGCAGTAGTATTATAGTATCCTATATATTTCATTCATAGTAAATTCTTGCTTCCCGCGAAGGCAGGTCCTTCACTGCAATCATAGCATTTTCATGCTATGCTTCCAGCTCCAGATGTACTAGGGAATTGTACGGTTGTGGTTAGCTTCCCCGTTGCTTTCCAAACCGGTTTGAAGGCTTGATGATGATGGCCATATGATTTCGGGGACCGTTTTTTTTTGGGACTTAAATTTGTATTAAAGGTGAGTGAGAAAAACACACCGATAAAAACATTCGCCCAGAAAAAAATGCCCCGACCGGGGATCGAACCCGGGCCCGCTGCGGTGACGAGGCAGCACGCTACCTCGAGACCACAGCGGTGGACTATATATATATATATATAAATTTAGACTGCGTATGTTTGTGCTCGCAAAACTCGAAAAGTAGTTGGTCGATTGACTTGAAATTTTAACCCAACCTTGCAGTCAAATACGCGCGAATTTATCGCTATATATTATGCTCTATAAGCAATTGGTGTAGGAGTTGACCTTAAACGAAAATTTAAAAATTGCTCTAACGGTCGCAATTTTTGATGCTTCACAACTAAACTTAGTTTATATTCAATTAAAATAAAAACTGGGGTGGATATTGTCCACAAAACAGAGAAATCCGACCATTGGAAGTTGGGGATTACCTGAAATCCGAAACTAAACATTTACTGTTAACAACCGTCATATTTGGTTTGTCGCAGTGTATGAAAGTGAAAAGTGATCCCATTACAGGCCTTGGCAGTTCCTTGGAGTAGTAGGAGGTTAAGGCTTCCACTTTTTTCTAGGCAATTCGGCACTTGATGCCAGCCGGGTTGTCAGCCCTGCAAATGACAGCCGCCTTTACCGCCAGAGCTAGCGTCTGAATCGACCCCAGTGCCATAATGCCGCCAGAAGATTTGGGTCAGTTCAAAAGTCCTCTACCCACAGGGACTCGACCCCACGACTCTCCGGTTTATAGGGTATTGCCTTAACCGCTATGATGCGCCTTTGTAATTCAAGTTTTAATTTGCGGCGAGTGTTTAGCCGCCATCTACGAGTATTATGCTGTAAAACCATTATGTGTAGGAGTTCATCTGAAACGAAATTTTAAAATTCCTATTCCATTTCCTTAGGCGTAACAGCGCACGTCGTTTATTAGCTGGTTTACTATGCAATTTTTTCGGCAAAAGATTGAACTTATTTAACTAAAATGGAAATTGTGAATTATGTGTTTGTGGTGAATAATTTATGATTGATTATTCCATTTCTACCTTCGCTTCAACACCTTGGGACATATCGCGTGTAAAATCGGTAGATACGTGATGGATGAACGCATATTTCTATCATGTGTAATCATATCGCTCGTACAAGTTCACTAATGCTGATGAATTTCATAAAATTGATGGTGGTAATGAAAATTCAATCCGCCATTTATCTTTACGACAGAGAAAAACCGCGAAGCGTGCTGTTATTAATCTTTCAGCTCATGATATGCTGACAGTGTGCGTGCAAAACACAGGCCTACTTCGGGGTGTGCACACGGGCAAGATTAAACTAGAGAGGAATAAGTAATTCATGTGTTCTCACTTCAAGGTCATTGTTATGGCGCTTCTAATCAATGAAGCAACAGTCTCTCCCAGACGCCCTACTGTGAACTTAGCTCGTTGATCAATAACTTAATTACATTATTATGTATTGAGAAGGCTTTGGCATGGTCGGTTAGAGTTCCTGCCTTTCATGCCGGTGGTTCTAGTTCGTGTAAATAACTTATATCTTCACTTAGGTGAAAATGACTATAATTTTTTTTTATGTCTTATTTTTTTGTATTGATTCTGGAATACTGTTAATCTCAAGTATTAGTGGGCCCGAGCGTGTTGGTCCAGCGTTTGAGATTCCTATTTCGAACGATCAGGGTTCAAATCCCGTATCGGAACAACCTGTCTTAAAGCCTAGTTTTCCGCAATAGCAAGGTATATGCTGGTAAAGAATTAGATTCGCAGGATCTAAAGATCCTATACATGACCTAAATCAGGCATTTTCAAAGTATGCGGCGTCAACCCCCCCCCAAGTTTTTTCCGGGGAGGGGTAAAAACTAAAAAAAAAGTCCTAAAAATGTGATAGAATAGTGACTAAACTATGTTATAATTATAGACATATTTAAGATAGATAGTGCAACGCTGAATTCTTAATTTTGCATAAATAAACTTTTATCTAAGTAAATAAATAATTTTATTTGTCGAAAGTGGAATAGAACACATGATTTTATTAAGTGAATAAATCATTTTATTTATTTGTCAAAAATGGAATAGAACACATGATTATATTCATTTACTATTATTAATACGAATATCTTATCACCACTGATTGATACCTGCTACTAACGTAATAACATTAAATAGGCGTAAGACACGTATTTCCAATAAAGATTTACAAATTAGACACAGAGCTCCTTTACTATAATAGTGACAATGTTTTCAGGAAAACACATTTTTGACATATTTTACTTTTTGAAAAGAATCCACACAGACAAATATTCTCTAAATGACGCTGTTGCCAAAATTAACGAGGATCTTGACTCACTAATGACTTGGACAGTAAATATGGACTGCAATTAAATCCTAGAAAGTCACAACTAATCATTATGGGTCACCAGAGACTATTATCTACAATTAACCTAAACACAGTCTCGCATGTGTCACTAAATGAAATTCAAATCCCTTATAGTGAGACAGTAAAAATTGTAGGAGTATTTATTGACAACAACTTAAATTGGAATACCCAAATAAACCATACATGCAAAACAGTCTTCTCAATAATACATTCATTAAATCGCGTAAGAAATTGTCTGCCATTCGCTCATAGGAAAATGTAGTAGAAACACTTGCAATGCCCCATTTTGATTATTGTGACACTCTTTTTACACACTCTTTTTACAGACTTAAATATTATTTTCACTCAAAAACTTCAACGTGTTCATAATTCTTGTGCACGTTTTATTTGTGGTATTCGCAAATTTGACCATGTTACACCGTCCCTGGAACAATTATCGTGGCTTCGCCTAAGATATCGTAGAACTATCCATTCCTTATCCCTTCTCTATAAAATAGTTCACACATCATCGCCTAATTATTTATCACGCAGCTTCATCAGACTATCCGACACACATAATCTTGACACTCGATCCCATCAGCACATTGTCTTTTATATCCCTCCTCATCACACTGTATATTATTCATTATCTTTTACGGTCTCACTTGCCAAAACATGGAATTCCCTTCCGCCCTATGTCAGATACTGTCAAACTATAACATCCTTCAAAAACAAACTAAAGAATTATTTAATAACAAACTAACTTATATACTTCACTGATAGTATTCTTTTAACCATTAATAAATTCAATTATTTATGAAAATAATATTAAGATTAACAAATATTTTCTTTTGCTTTGTTTTAAATATTGTATAATCGTAAAATTAGTTTTCTATATATCATTATTTTTCTTTGTTTTTTTTATATACATTAGACAGGGACAATTTAATATGTTTTGGTTGTATACATTTTATTATTAGGTTTAGTCTTAATTTTAACTAACATTAACTGGTTGCAATTAGATTGTAATATAATAGATATATTTTTGATCAAATTTTTATTTAGTATTTAATATTAGAGTTAATTCAAATTGTTATATTCTGATGTAATATATGTTTGTCCTGGTGAGTGGAAGAGAAGGCCACATGGCCTTAACTCCACCAGGCTAAATAAATCTAATCTAATATAATCATATTCAGATTTTGGGTGTTCAGGAGAGTTATAGAAGTAAATAGTTTCAAAACCCATGACACTAAATGTTAAAGTGTAAGGAACTTGTATTTTTATCGAAATTAAATAAGCAATAGGCCTAATATTAGCTTAAGTGCATGAGGAATTATTTAATCCGTGAGGTTATAGCACAGCTTCCTAGATTCATTTTATTATTATTATTATGTTTTTTTCGACTTGCGTAATTTCCCAAATGGTGCTGTTCCTTCTTGAAATTCTTGTCGATCGCCTCCTAAAATTCATTTTGGCTGATAACAGCTTGTTGGCTTGTTTTCTAGTTTTCTACTTACTGTCCAGGTTTCGGACCCATCTAATAAAATACTTTCTAACAGAACTTGAAATATAGTTTTCTTCTATCTGTGTATTATATCTATATTCCAAAGCGCTGAGTTCAACTTAACAATGATTCTTCTTCCATCAGTTATTCGTATCAAATGAAAATATCCTGTTTTATTATAATTTATTTGTATTTTTCATTTTTTTGTATTCTATCTCTAATTTCATTGACATGAAAGATGCATCATCCGGATCCAGAGCAATCACCACTTGATCATCTGCGAATAGTAAGTGGTGGAGGTAATAGTTATCTTGTATTTTAATTCCCATATATTTGCAATGTCTTGACCAATTCTTTATACAATTATCAATATATATTTTGAACAACGTTGGTGATAAGCAACGTCCTTGTAGTAGATCTTTTGATGTCAGGAGTTTTTCTAAAAGTCTGTTTCCCATCTTAATTTGGCATTTCTTGTTTGAGTAAAATGATCTTATAATACTAGTTGTTTTGTCATTTATATTCGCGTCCTCTAGGGCTTTCCAGAGCAAGACTCTGGGTACACTTTAGCAGATTAATAAAGATCAAATCTACTGGTTGCGATTTCTCTCGGCATTTCTCTGAGACCTGTCTCAGTTTGAATATATTATCAAAAAAAAAAAAATTAGAAAAATAGACGAAAAACATATGAAGTGGTATGGACACCTCATTAATAGTAGAAGATAGAATACCAAAGATCCTTGATTGGAAAGCTAATGGAAGAAGTTGAAGGGGCAGACCTAGAGAACGTTGGATAGATGGAGTGAGGATAAGTATGGAAGGTAGAGATTTGAGGGAAGATGGTGTTTTGGGCAGGAACCTCTGGCGACAAATTACCTTGGGTTGAAGGAGAAACGCTGTATTGTGGAATGTTGCTAATAAAAATTATATTTATTATTATTATTATTAACCGTAGAAACCACCACTCTATAAAAAGACGTTGAAACAACGTAGAAATTTTAGTTTACGCAGTTAAGAAGCGTCATTATATGAAATGAATATTGTGTCTGGTTTGTATAGACAGGCGTTATGAATATACATGCATTCAACGGACCTTGTCCTTATTTCTTGTCTAATTTTGATGCAGGGAACTCATTAAAGCTTAGCCAGATGTAAAGCTTGTATCTGTGTTTTTGAGAGCTGTGATCATGACCTACATGAATTTTACAGTTTGTTTTATTACGTGGTCACCGCCACCTTAATCATAAACGTCATTAAACCATTTACACTGCAGTAACTCAGTGACCTTTATGCATACCCGTACCGTAATGAAAGTATTGATTAAGCAATCTCAAGGATTACCAAGTGTAATCCACTAGTGTGCAAAATTGAGATTAATTTTACAATTAGCGTAAATAGCAGAAGCATGTTTCTCTCTATTTAGTAGCCTCCTGAGGGAATTTCTGCATTTGGATGTTGCAAAGGGCTACAAATGTTGTAAATTCATAAGTATAAATTACTTAATTGGTACATGTATAGCATTAGACACGAAATTTTATCATTCTCATCTATGGTAATTTTTTAAAGTTCCGATTATGCGAGCACCCAAAAAAATAAGTACAACGGAGAGAATTAGATGTCAGCACTAATATGTGGTGATCGTCACTTGTTTCTGTCTAGTGCATGTTACACCTACATGCCAAATCATATGCTTGGGTGAATACGACTCTCTGAAAGTAGCATGAAGAGGGACTTCAAATTTGACGGCCGCGATTGGGTTTGCAATATTTTAGTTGGGAAGGTTTCTATTTGCAAACTGCCCGTTTGGGAATAGATTTCATTCAGCGAAAAAGTTTTTATTTATTTATTTTTGTTCGTGACCAGACTAACATTGAGGGCCACTTTTCTTCCTGTTATGAGAGCTTTACTGGACGTAAAACCAGCTTCAGAATTCGTGGTTTAATTCTGACCATGTTGGATAGAATTTTTCAGATAAAGAACATTTTAAATTACAACATCCTTCGGAGGAGAAGTTAAAAAAACACGTTTTTCGTGTCACAGAGATTTTGCATGTTGAATTTTTTAAAAATATAAAAAAGAAACTTGATTCGTCAGTCGTCCTCAATTAAAATTGATTTCTGTTTAAAGAAAACTTCGTCAATTAGTTAAAACCATGCAGGACTTTCAGAATATGTTGTATCTTCTGCATGTCATTTGGTACTGATGTCGGTGATTACATTGTATAACGGGTTTAGGTCTGTGGGCGTATTGAACAATAGCATGTCGAAGTTGGAACATGTTCTGAAAGACCTACATGGTTTTAACTAATTGACGAAGTGTTTTTAAACAGAAATCCATTTTAATTGAGGACGACTTACAAAAAAGATACCTCACACATTCAAGCCGCTGAAATGAAATTTTTAAGATCCGTAAAAGGATGTACACGCATGGATAGATTACACAATGAATCACTAAGAAAATAACTGGAGATATTTCAATAGTCGATAAACTAGAAGAGCACAACTACCAATGGAAAGAACATTTAGACAGAATGGACAATACAAGATTACCCGAAAAGATCAACATGTACAAACCACATGGAAAAATATCTTTGGGACGGCCAAGGAAACGATGGACTTGAGACCGGAATAGGTCGCATGGACCTAATCCTGGAAAGGAAGAAGAAGAAGAAGTAGAAGAAGACGATTAATATATCAGTTATTTATTCTAATATTAAAAAAATACTACTTAGCCTCAATTGTGATTACAATAAATTTTAGAAATATTGATTTTTACCATGTTAAAAAGTATACAAGTGTATAATTCTTTATTAAATTTCCCATGTATGTGAACTAATAATCTGCGATTATCCTCTTAGTAGACAACTTTAAACCTATGAAACAAACTATTTTCATAGGTTTGTCTCGCAGACATAATTTTTAAGGAACTGATGTCATTATTTTCTCAAAATTCCTTCTCCAGAGTTCCTACCTTCTACTCCAGCGGATAGCATTTGTTTAATAGCAGGATGAGGGAATATGTCTCCATCTGGACCATGAGTAAAAGAAAATATTCTCAGTAATAATTAATTATTGCCATTTTTCATTTTAACTCTAGAATAATGATAATAAATAGTAAAATGGTATTCCGCAGCCATTTTGTGTTAGTGTACGTTATTGATTTCAACTAGTACCGCAGCCAGAGGGAATGTTACATTTGATGTGGATTGAGGAAATTGGAACTGGTCTCGATCCAGCTCGATTCCGAAAGTTAATTATCTTGGAAATGACGTGTTCCGAGTACATAATACGGCCTCTCACGCATTTCAGGAGAGTCTAACGAACACAATTAATAGCATCTCTCTACCTTGCGTTTAATTCATAATTCGTAATTTTGAGCGATGTTAACGTGATTGCCCACATGACCATTATTCTGTGACCATGACCTCGCTGATACATGAGAAATAGCGGCATTCCCCGCTATATACAATTCACAATAAAATTGATTGAGCAAGTTTCAGTTATAGGTTCTTCATATTAACGACTATTTAACTCATGCCACAAATGCTAGTCAATGACCACTCACGTTTCACATCAATGAAATTTTGTTTACAACCAATGACAGTCCGTGTTTCACCTCAGCTCTTTATCAATTTCTCTTTATCAGCTCCTGCTTTTGTGATAAAGAAAGCTCCTCCTTTTTAATGTTCTGAACAGGACAGAACATTATTTTTCTCCAACAAATACATTGAATATAGCAAATAATGAACAGATTCCTTGATTTTACTGACTTATTTACTAAAAAAATAAATGAATAACCCGTAATGTTGATTATGATATAGGCCCTATAGTTTGATGTGTTTCATTATTTCTCCACTTGGGTGCATTGTTACAATATTGCGATCTTATTTGGCAACAAATAATATGATCTAGTTGCACTGAATGAACATAACCTCACATTTCTGATTTGTTTTCAAACCTCGCCGTTTACATTAAATACATAAATATTTTATAATAACTATAGTTAAACAATGATTTGTGAATAAACAACTTAATTTTATTCGTTAAATAGTCCTAACAAATGCCACTCTTGATTTCCAAATTCTCTGGATAAATTCACTCCTCACTTCGTGAGGAGAGCGGTTGATTCCAAGCTTCATGACTTCAAATCTGGCTGAGATCTATGGATAATTAAGTTGCAACAAAATCCTAAGTATGACTTCCTTTGGGAGGAAAATAAATTCTTGGGTTCCATGTACATTTACGACATCTAACAAAGGAACTGTCAACCATTATAAGCCTATACCGAAATATACCTAGAAATTTCTCTTAGAGAAGCGTTGTGGTATAGCAAGACCGTGTCCAAACATATATGCCGTTTTTAATTACAACGTACAGAAATCGAAGCTAGAAGCCAGCAATGGCAACCTACTGTACGGAGCAGATGGACTCCCTGCATAAGTAAGAGGGGAGGGAAGTGAGGCGGCACGTGGCGCACGGCAGGTGGCGAGGGTTATCCATTTTACCAATTCACAAGTTGCATTACTTCAACGTAGTTTAAATGTGATATTTGGCGCTGGATTTTAATGCCTTGCAGTTAAAAATGCTCGTATTTTTGATATGGTCTTGGTAAATCACAACGCTTCTCTGCAAGAAATTTGAATGTAGGTTTCGGAATGCAATGGTTGACTGTTCCCTGTGAGCAAACGTTATTGGCTCTTTGATGCCCAATTTATATGCGATGCTAATGATGAGAGTTGCTAAAAGCGTCATTAAGTAAAATCTAATTTAAAAACTGACATATCTACGGTATTAGAAAAATATCCGGAACTGTGAACAATATATGCTTATACAATGATAGGCTAATGTGAAGAAATTAAATTATTCTGGCCTAATTTGAAGATAACCTGCAAAGGGCAGTGCAACAAGTGTTCAAGATATCAACGGATTACGATTTGGAGATTTCCATTAATAAAACAAAAACAATGACCTTCTGAGGGAAAAATCATGATACATCTAAAATTGAATAGCTGCCTAGAATAAAATTCTAACCCTAATATTTTCCTGAAATTGAGTTTAAATAAAGAAGGTAATGGCACGTTAGACCTTTTTCCATTTAAAAGTGAAGGTTTGTTCTGGGCATTCCCACTCAATCATCTAGGATGCGATCCCTCTTATTTACAATCTAGAGATATTGATGTCAAATTGCGAAATTCCAACAACTTTTAATTACAATTAATGTAACATTATTTTTGCGCGATAGTGCGTTTTGTCATACTTACAGCAATGGCGACCATGATTGAAAATTCAACTCCTTACAATTCGGAGTTGCCAACTTAAATAACTATACTGTAATATTACATATTACAAACCACGCGTGGGAAGTAAAACCACTGTCCTTTATGTATACTACGTATAATGTATATAAAAAAATATATCCAAAAGGTGGTGTTAATATATATTATATGAAACAAATCACTGTTATTTTAAATGAACTGAACTTTATTTGAAACAAGATAAAATAATAAATACGTACTTGCCGCCATTTCATGATTTGTGCCATGGCCTCCTGCAATTTCAACTAATAAACATTGCCCACACTGTTAACGTTAGTAAGTTGTTTATAATGAATGCAAATATTTCCAACAAAGGTGTCATTATTTTGTTATTATGTATTATTTTGTAAACACCATAGCGCAATATATATATATATATATATATATATATATATATATATATATATATATACAACGCACGTTTGTGAAGTGTTTTACAGAATCTTGGAAAATAAAAACCTCGCTATTGCTCAGTTTTTAAATATTTTCCTCGATTCTGTAAAAACCACTTCCGACCCTCTCATCGTAATCATCATCATCTTCATTCATGGATTAGGTCTGTTGACCCGTTCCGACTTCAGCCCATCTCTTTCTAGGTCTGCCCACATCTCGGGTGCCTTTAGGTTTGTATTTTGTTATTTGTTTTGGATATCTATCTTCATTCATTCTGTCTATGTGTTGCTTCCATTTTTGTCTATATGTATCCATTTTATCAGTTATTGCAAATATTTCAAGTTCCTGTCTTATTTCTGTGTTCTTGATTCTGTCTTCCTTAGTGCACCCTTTAACAGATCTCAAAAATTTCATTTCTGCCGCCGTTATCCTACTTAGGTCTTGTTTTTTATGTATCATCGTAATATACTATTAATAAATACATAATTCTTAATAAGTTTGTCGCGCAGGAACTGCGTAAACTAAGTGAATTCCTCAGAAAGTCGGACGTATTGTCTAATTTTGCTGGTTTACTGAATACAGGCCTACATTTCTTTTGTTAAATTGGAGGAACTTAATAGCTTGTGACGACTTATTTAATAATGTCGGACTGCAGTGGAAATAAATTAACCGTAAGTTATTGTGGGTCTATGTTGTTGTATAATCTGACACCAATTTAAATAATATCTACCGACTCGTTTTCCCATTAATTTATTAAAAAATCAATCAATTAAGCTAATGTATCTTTAGGACACATTACCGAATTGAAGGTTAATTGAAATTGTATGGTATGCAATGTGGTCAACCAAACATGGAGGTTATCAGAGTCAACATTTATTTTCGGGTTAACGTGTTGTGTTAACACTATAGCCGACGTAATTTTTGTTTCATCGAAATCATACTTGGCATATAGTATTTTTATTTATAATGGATTTTTAATGTTTACACATTTTTGTGCGTAAAGTTTTACTTTCCTTCTCCACTCGTCTCTATCCATTCACTCCATGCCCTCCAGTTCTCTTGTTCTCATTCCAGTTCTTATTTCTTGCATCCACAAGTTTCGAGGTCTTCCTTTTCGTCTTCTTCCAGGTGGACACCATTCCAATGTTGTTCTGCGTAACTTTTTTTTATTCGTCGTACATGACTATGCCAGTTTAATTGCTTATATCTTATATGATCTACTATTCAATATATACTATTAATTTTTTTCTCGTATGACAGTATTTATTTTTTCTAATTTGAACATCTTCTGCTCTCCTTATGAAATCCATTTCCTTCTACATATTTTTTTGTCGAATTTCCAAACTTGAGCTCCATATTTGACAGTATGGCATATAGTAATTAATTAAAAAAGTAAGGTCGAAATCGTTAATCAGCTAAATCGAACCATTCGATGTAACAGTTCAACTGAAACGAAAATTTAAAAATAGCTCTAGCTGTTGAAATTGTATAGGGTACCGCGGGGCTTTTTGCACATGGGTTTTTTTTCGCACACTTTAAGTATTTTGTGTCTTCCTGGAAACCTTTGGAATTTTCAAGGACAAATGACCACTTCTTTTCAACCCCTGTCTGTCTGATATTCAGTCGTTATCTGTTTGATTTAAAAAAAAAAGTCCTGTGTTGCTGTAAGAGAAGCTTTTGTCAACCACGGTATGTATTATTTGAACCATTATACCTGCTTGAATAGTTTATATATCTCACTGTTTAAGCTATAGTTTTTAATATATCATCATCATCGTCCTTTCAAGTATTAGGCCCAGTGGCCTGTTACGGTCTCCCGCCATCTCCGAAAAGGTCGACCCACAGATCTTCTGCCTCGAGGAATGTAGTGAAGAATTTGTTTTGGTATTCTGTGACGATCCATGCGCTGAATATAGACTAGCCAATTGTTTCTATATTGTTGGAGGTATTCAGATATAGGTACGATGTTTAACTCTCTGGCTATTGTTGAATTTCTTTTGTGGTCTAGAAGGCTATAACCTGCAGTTCGTCGCAGAAATTTCATCTCCGTGGCTGTAGTATGACGATCATACTGAGTTCTGATGGTCCAAGCTTCACTGCCATAACATATTATGGGTCTAGCGAGAATTTTATAGATTTTCATTCTTGTGTGTCTCTGCACTTTTGATGGTTTTAAAAACTTGGTTGATAATTCTTAAAGCTTTATTATAGTTTTGTATTTTAAAGGATATATCACATTCCTCATTATAAGTTAGATTATATCCTAAGTATTTAAATGAATTAACTTGCTCTAATATTGAATTCTGAATACTTCTTACTGGGAATTTCCCTTGAAAGGCCATAACTTTAGATTTTGTTGTTGATATTTCCATGTTAAATCGTTGGGCTATTATATTAAGATGATGAGTGGAATACTGTAATTCACCTTCATTATTGCCGAAAAGAGCCTGATCATCTGCATATAAGAGTGTGTCTAAAATTGTGTGTCTTGAGAGAGGAATATTACCATGAACTGTCAATCTCCAGTGTCTGATGATAGCATTAATGTATTCATTAAATAGAAGTGGTGATAGAGGGCATCCTTGTCTGACTCCGCAATTTTATGTGTTTGCTATGTGACAATTCCGTTCCTATTTGTACTGCTATGATGTTATTTTTATACAGATTAAAAATTGTTTGGATCAGTTGATTTGGTGTTCCATCGTCAGTTAAGATATCTAAAAGTTTTTGTCTGTCAACTCGATCAAATGCTTTGATAAAATCTATAAACGCTATATGTAGTTCTTTATTGAATTCTTTGTGCTTTTCGATAAGAAGTTTTAAGGTGAAATAACCATCGGCACAGGATCTTCCCTTACGAAAACCATTTTTGTTCTTCCCCTAATAAGTTTTCATAGTGTTTTTGTAATTTAGATGCTAGAATTTTTGTAAAAACTTTATATCCACTGTATATATTGATATAAATCAATAATTACTGTGTCAATTTATAGTAAATGTTTGCAATTATCAGATCAGTTAAGTAAATTTAGAAATTATAAGTGGTTATGAAATTATACAGCTTTATTATAATGTAGTAAATGGGGGCTATTTCGCACAGAATAACAGGGGCTATCCGTACACTTCTTAAGATATTATTCTTTCATAAATATGTGAGTAAACTTTCTGAAGTTATTTATCAAAATGTTACAGACGGTTCGCACATATACATCTAAAGGGGCTCACATGAAGTGGATTGAAGAACACATGCAAATAAAAGAAACACACATTTCTCGTCATATGGAGACGATCCATTTCCACTTCAGCCAACAGTGAATGTGGAGGAAGATGACGTGCCGTCTTCTCTTTTTTTTTATTGTGTAAGGTATTTTACAGAAAAGTCAAAATGTATGGGAGAGTGGATCAGATGTCAGAAATGTTTAAAATGGTTTCATGAGGTGTGTCTTGGTGCCTTTGGCGAGAAACAATTCACGTTTGGTAAATGTGTGTAATGTTAAGATGTGGACGGAATAGCCCCCTGTCTGTGCGAATAGCCCCACAAGTTCATAATGTTAAGCCACGTCATGTGTCAGATTTATATTTCTTGTTTATTAGTGTTAATACTTATGAGTTTTAAAATACTGTGTTACATTTATTGATATCTCAGTAATGATAAATATATATTTATTTTCCATGAAATATTTTTTCCCGCAGGTTACACAACATTTAATTTGAAATGTGCGAAATGGCCCCAGCTACCCTATGTTTCAAAACGGAACTCAGTATATGCTATTAAAACAAACTGAAGAATGTATTCGCCAAAATTTAGCGAAATTCTATAATTAGGAGTGGGGTTTTATCAGAGACCCGAAACTTAATATTGACTCTAGCAACCGCCATGTCTAGTTTGCAGTAATATATAGTCCTACCATGAAATTTAATTCACCCTTGATTTGCTATAGTGTATTAAAGTCCTGGTACTACTACCTTTCACCACTCACCTCCAGCGCGTGGTAGTAATTGTTTAGTAGTTGATGAAAACTACAAAAAAAAAAAAAACTCAGATTGGTTACTCTAAGGATATGAACCTAGTACCTCTCAAATATGAGTATTGAACTTCATAATCCGATCTGTAATATGTTATACTTAATTTTGTTTGTGTGGAGAGGTAGACTTGTTGACTCGGTATAGAACCCACACACCATTCACTAGGCTCGTGAAACGTTTTAACAACCTGTCGCTCGCGGTGACATGGGGATGGCGGATAAACATCCAATTTGAAGAGAATTAAATTCACATCCACCTCTGTAGATCGAATTTCCACAAAGTAATTACCACATCACAAAAATAACCAACACATGCCGCTGCTTTTAGAATATCAATATTAAAAATAACAATAATAATAACAATAATAATAATCATAATAATAATCATAATAATAATCATAATAATAATCATAATAATAATAATCATAATAATCATAATCATAACAACAATAATCATCATAATAACAATAATAACATAATAACAATAACATCCTGTATTGATGTATGGATCAGAATGTTGGACGATCAGTAGAAGACAACAACAAAGATTGGAAGCAATTGAGACGAGATTTTTAAGAAATATAGCGGTATATATTCGGCTGGATAAGAAAAGAAATGAAGATATAAGAGAGGAACTAAATATTTTCAAACTTATAGATCGAATAGTTAAATATAGGAACGCCTGGAAAGAACATGTTGATAGAATGCCAGAAGAAAGATTTCCAACATTATTGCTAAATTATAAACCATACGAAAGGAGAAATGTTGGACCCCATACAGAAGGTGGTCTGAACAATTAATAAAATTCTAGCTTTCATGAAAGCGGAACGAGTCAACAGAGTTAATCGTTGGATGAATAATACTAATAATAATAATAATAATAATAATAATAATAATAATAATAATAATAAAGTAAAGTAAAGTGATCCCACAACAGGCCTCAGGAGGCCCTTTGGGTAGTAGGAGGTTAAGGCTCCCACTTTTTCTAGACAATCGGCATAATAATAATAATAATAATAATAATAATAATAATAATAATAATAATAATAATAATAATAATAATAATAACAATCACAATAATCTTAACAAAAATAATAATGATATTATGATAAAGATTATGTTCATCGTGTGGTCTTGGGGTAGCGTCGCTGCATCATACACGGCGGGCTGGAGTTCGATCCTCAATCGGGACAAGTTTCCAGGGTTATTTTTTTCTCACTTGTAAGACAAATGTGTCCCGCGCAGTAGCCGAGTGGTTAAGGCAAGATGCCTTGGTGCAAAGTTACGGGACTTGCGCTGGTTCGGGTCTCATGGGGGAATACATTTTCTCATGGAACTTCGACCTATGGGACCGGTGCCCACCCAGCATGATGAGGCATTTGGGTATCTGCAATAAGTAGCGACTCCAGGTTGAGAAAACCAGCTATAACGGCTGGAGGACCCGACATGCTGACCACATGTCACCATTAGACTGGTTGGATGAACGTCTATATCTGTGATTAACACATGTGAATGTGAGGCCAGCAGCCGGATGGTAGGCCAATGACATTCTAGGCCTGTCACGCCGTGGAGTTTAGTAGTAAGACAAATGTCAGGAAACTTTAAGGCCCAAACGATCATCAAACAACTGGTCATCGTAATCATCATTTTCATATTTTTGCGGTGTTTAGTATGGTAGTGTATGTGTGTGTGTGTGTGTGTGTGTGTGAATGGTGTGTTTCATCTTAATATTGTGTTGTCTCGGAGGAGGCCATGGCAATGAGCTGATCACTCATCTTGGAAAGGCCCTCCATACCCTTGTGTGGTCAAAGAAATATGTGTGTAATCCATAATTTAAAATCCCTCTCCCCGACAGGGTGGTTAGCAATGTAAGGCCCGGGTAGAGGTTGGAAAGTTAAAAAGTATCTATAATAAGGGGAGAGGGTTAAACTAAGATAATGGAATAATAATTGAAACAATGCTAATGATAATGTAAAAGTGGATGTAATGAAATTTAATGACCAACTATAAGACTTATGGTAGCCATTGGTTAAATTGAATCCAGTTCAAATTTCCATCCAGCTCCTTAAGATACATCCTCCTCACTTCAAATACTAATTAAATGAATTGTTACAAGAACGTTGAGGTGGAGAGCAAATAAACTAAAAATAAGTTAAAATGTACCTTCTTAGGTAAAATCCGTCGTCCTCGACTTATAAAATATGTAATCTTTATGCCTGTAGGCCTTTCAGAACATCCGTTCCATCTTCAGCAGGTCCCTCTTCGCTACAACATCTAGTATGATGGTTGATGCTGCTGGTCCTAATATGGTGTTGTCGAGACATTAGGACCAGCAGCATAAACCATCATACTGGATGTTGTAGAGAAGAGGGACCTGCTGAAGATGGAACGGATGTTCTGAAAGGCCTGCAGGCATAAAGATTACATATTTTATAAGTCGAGGACGACGGATTTTACCTAAGAAGGTATATTTTAACTTATTTTATTTTATGACTCCTACTTCCAACTAATCCTTTCCCCGAAGGTCTCCCAATAAAAGTCTTGAAAGTGTTTCCATTGCCATCCATTCAAGGCACGTGGCCTTTTCTTATTCCCCTGTAATAATAGGCTAATAGTAAAAAAGCTTTGGACGAACTCTTATCAACACTTAAGAAGAAAAGAGAACAAACTCCAACAGAATTCTACGGCACAAGAGCAATGATAGACTGAGAATGGACAAGAGAAAACTTCGAATTCCGATACGTAATAACAAGACTGGCAGTCCATGGGTTCCACCATCTTATCTGCAAAGACCACAACATACCACGAACCAAACCAATCGTGCGAGTGTACATTGTGCAATAAAAAATGTGAACGCTACCATATCGAATTGTGCACAAAGAGGACAAAATCATTAAACCAATATGCAAAACACAAACAGTAAAATCTTAAATTAATCTTAATGGCCATTTGGCTGCAATTAGAATAATAATAAATATGCTAATAATAATAATAATAATAATAATAATAATAATAATAATAATAATAATAATAATAATAATAATAAATGATAGGACGATCACGGAAAATTATATTAAAACCCCAGTTTGGTTGGCCAGTACCAGAATTTGATTCCGGATCTACCAATACAAATCTCAAAAGCAAAAGTCTAATCGTCTCCTTTTCAGTCCCTTTATTTAATTAAAATGCATTCTCAATAAAAATGAGCGTAATTTAAAGTAACCCGTAGGCCTATATAACTTAATGCCATTATTAGACGGAGTATTTTGGTTCCCGAACACGTTTGGAAAGTTATCGATTACGATTGCCTAGAAGACTGAACTTCGACCTCACGTTGGAAGTTTGCTTTGCTGAGCAATGAAAACTATAATCCGGTATATAATAATAATAATAATAATAATAATAATAATAATAATAATGATTATGATAATAATGATTATGATAATGATAATAATGATTATGATAATTATAATGATGATGATGATTATGATTATTATTATGATGGTTATGATGGTGTGATGACGATTGTGATGATGGTTATTATGATGATGATTATTATGATGGTTATTATTATTATGACGATGATTATGATGATGGTGATTATGATGATGATTATGATGAAACATAACTACCATGCGTCAGTTTGTTACTAAATTACCAGTATTGTACTTCGTATACATAGCCTATTTTGCATTGCCATCTACCTGTATATCTTTCTTACGTCAGAGGTACACTAGGAAGAACTACCCAATCAGATGTTCGTTTGGGAACTAAAATGCTCCCTCTAATCATTATACAATAGGCAACTCTGATTATAAATACCTAGGTATAACTATTACACGCTTTATATTATCTATCTATCTATCTATCTATCTATCTATCTATCTATCTATCTATCTATCTATCTATCTATCTATCTATCTATCTATCTATCTATCTATCTATCTATCTATCTATCTATCTATCTATCTATCTATCTATCTATCTATCTATCTATCTATCTATCTATCTATCTCTCTATATATCTATCTATCTATCTATCTATCTATCTATCTATCTATCTATCTATCTATCTATCTATCTATCTATCTATCTATCTATCTATCTATCTATCTATCTATCTATCTATCTATCTATCTATCTATCTAATCTATCTATCTATCTATCTATCTATCTATCTATCTATCTATCTATCTATCTATCTATCTATCTATCTATCTATCTATCTATCTATCTATGTAACGGAATCTTTCAACGCGATTTTCACCCACTTAAAATCATCGGATGGACTTGAAACTTTGTATACTTGTAGAGGACCCGTGACAATACAATAATTTCATATTTATTTTCTAAAATCCTGGCCATAATCATCAGAAAATAAAAAAAAAAGTGTTTTTGTATCAATGTAACGGAATATTTCAACGCGATTTTCACCCACTTAAAATCATCGGATGGACTTGAAACTTTGTATACTTGTAGAGGACCCGTGACAATACAATAATTTCATATTTATTTTCTAAAATCTGGCCATAATCATCAGAAAATCAAAAATGGTGTTTTTGTATCAATGTAACGAAATCTTTCAACGCGATTTTCACCCACTTAGATACATTGTATCGACTTGAAACTTTGTATACGTGTAGAGGAATCGTAACAATACAATAATTTCATATTTTGTTTAAAAAATCCTGGCCAGAATCATCCGAAAATAAAAAAAATGAAAACTGGTATAATAGGTTGCGGACTAGTCGAGTTTTTAGTCAATCGTTGTAAGAGCTCAGTTGGTAGAGCAGTGAACTCTTAGTGGTGTATAATTTCAGTAATCCATGCGTCGCTGGTTCAAATCCGGCTGGAGGGTTTTTTTATAGAAGAGTATTACTTTTAGCTCATACTACAA
The DNA here is from genome assembly GCA_030220185.1 of Diploptera punctata. Lineage (NCBI taxonomy): Eukaryota > Metazoa > Arthropoda > Insecta > Blattodea > Blaberidae > Diploptera > Diploptera punctata. The sequence continues at coordinate 722,336 of JASPKZ010007266.1, forward strand.
TAGTATCGAATTTAAAGATATTTACATTTTTATCTTATTCTGTAAAATATTAAAACTAAAAAATAAAAAATAAATAATAGTTTTAAAAAACTAAAAGAACACGCTTTATTAGAAAACTAAAAAATGAAAAATAATTTTAATTTCCAGTACGCTTGGGATAAAATAAAGTGGTCAACAAAAAAATCATCTCCAACACATATAGAATAAAATTAGAGTTATCAACAAAAAGAAAATAATTTTACCATCAAAAGCATGGGGTGATCTTTATGATTTTTACATTTTCTTCTTAGAGAGCTTACTTTTACCAATATCTGTTTATTATCAAAAATATTAATTGATATAGAGCACCCCACGCTTTTGATGGTAAAATCATTTTCTTTTTGTTGATAACTCTAATTTTATTCTATATGTATTGGAGATGATTTTTTTGTTGACCACTTTATTTTATCCCAAGCGTACTGGAAATTAAAATTATTTTTCATTTTTTAGTTTTCTAATAAAGCGTGTTCTTTTAGTTTTTTAAAACTATTATTTATTTTTAAAATCGAGTTAATATAAGTTTTAACATCTAACGTAATATAGCATCTACAAACATTGTTTTAGTATTGTAACATTAAGAAGATGTCCCGCGCCGTAGCCGAGCGGTTAAGGTAGAAAGCCTGGGCGCAGAGCTACGGGACTTGCGCCGGTTCGAGTCTCCATGGGGGAAGAAATTTTCTCATGGTATTTCGGCCAGTATGGGACCGGTGCCCACCCAGCATCGTGAGGCAATTGGGTAGCTACAATAAGTAGCGGCTCCAGGTTGAGGAACCAGCTATAACGACTGGGGGGCTCGACATGCTAACCACATGTCACCCCTACACTGGCTGTTGATCATCTACCTCTGTGATTGACACATGTGGATGTGAAGGGCCAGCAGCCGGCTGGTAAAAGGGCAACCGCTGAAAAGTGGAAAGACCCTCAATCGGATCGGAACATTAAGAAGATGAATAAATTAGCAGGGTCTTAATAACTGAAATACAATATACATATAATGGCGCAATATCAAAAGTAAAAATAGGAAAATATCTATCAGATGATATTTTTATCACAGAAGGTCTCCCATGTTATTTCAAAATATATGTATTTGTAAAGATCCCAGGAAATTTGGAAGAGAAAATCTTCTGGAATGTGTCTACCTATTGGCGAAGAAACAATAATAACTCAAGAATGTGATGCATTGATTGAAAAATATGATAAATGGGAATTAAAATTAATTACAAAAATCTTCTATATGGAAAACATAAGAGATTTAGTTTAACAATTTAGAAAGGGCACCTTTAAAGTGAGCAATGAATTTTAATCCTTAGGCGTCAAAATTAATACAAATTCTGCCCAGATATTAAACACAGGAGTAAACAAAGGAAGATCTGCGATAGCAATACTAAATGGAATATTATGGAAAAGGAATGATTTTAAATAAACTAAAATATCTATCAGTCTAGTCCACCGCTGTGGTCTCGAGGTAGCGTAGGCCTACTGCCTTGTCCCGCAGCGGGTCCGGGGGGTTGGATTCCCGGACGGGACAGGTTCCTGGGTGAGGTTTTTTGGGTTTTTTCCTCACCTGTAAGAAGAAGAATGTCAGGAAGCTTAGGTCCCCGAAAATCACCCGCCACCACCACCATCATCATCCGTATCATTATCATCATCATCATCCTTCACCGGTGTGGAAAGCAACTGGAAGCTACCTCCCCTATAATTTCCTAGTAAAGCTACAAAGTATAGCATGAAAATGCTATGATTGCAGTGAAAAACCTGGCCTCGGGCAGAATTACTATGGATGGATGGATCTATCAGTCTGTAGTCCAAAGTTTGGCTACATAAGAAGTGAAAACCTGGAAACCAAATCAAAATTTTGCTGTAAAAATTATTAGTCCTATAAAATAATATGTTAGGACTCTCAATCAGACATTCTAAACTGAAAAAAACAAGAAATGAAGTGATTAGGTAATACATGAATGAAGAAAATTCAATATTATAGATTTTCTAAAATTCAAACAATTGCAGTTGTATGGACACGTAAAATGAATGGACAATGAAAGTATACCAAGAAGAGTTTCGGAATGGATTCCAGCAGAAAGGAGACATAGAGGGCAGGGCATAAAGAAAGCGATGAATGAAAAAAAATAAATAGAGGATTGCAAGACTGGAACTAGGAAGATAGAAAGATTTGGAGGAAGGGACAAAAGTGTAGAAAATTGGTCACAAGAAGATATGTATGATTATACATTGTAAACCTGTTTAAGATTATTATAAAATAAACTGAACTCCTGGAATGGAGACACGAGACTAGACGATGATGAAGAAAAATAATATAATGTTTATGGAATGGTGATTATGAGAATATGAAAAAATGGGTTCTGGTAATCTGATTAAAATCCTGTCCTGACAACTGAAGAAAACCAGAATGAATAACCTCTCAGTAATCGGGAGCAAACTTTGATTTCGATATCCCGAACACGAGTTTCAAACAGTACCACCTGAGCCAACTCGCTGTGTAGTACGCCTTACAGTGGATAAAGGTTTATTTTTAAGAAGATAACATTGTGATATGAAAATTCTTCCACTAAACTTTGTCATTCATTCTTATCGCAGCATTGAAACTCTTAGGAAGGCAAAATGTTGCTTACAAATTTAACACAGCTTGCGTAAACATTGATAATGAGAAGTCTTGTTTGCAAACAATAATAATTTTATAGTGTGTCCCCTAATTTGAGCAACTATTATTATATTATGATTTTTGGCATATATTTTAACAATACCATTTTCCGGATTCAATTTCGATGGATTTTTACTATATATATATATATATATATATATATAGGCCAATATATAGGGGGGCACGCCATAGCGTAGTGGTTAAGGCACTGCGCTACAAGCTAGAAGGCCGAGGGTTCAAGTCCCGGAGGGGTCAGGATTTTTAAACTGACCAAAACCTTCTAGCGGCACTATGACCCTGGGGTCGACTCAGCCTCTAACGGAAATGAGTACCAGACGCTTGTTCTGGGGGTAAAGGCGGCCGTCACGCAGGGCTGACAACCCGGCTGACATCAAGTGTCGATTGTCTAGAAAAAGTGGGAGCCTTAACCTCCTGCTACCGGAAGGGCCTCCTGAGGCCTGTAGTGGGATTACTTTACTTACTATATATATATATATATATATATATATATATATATATATATACATGTGTGTGTGTATGTATAGGCCTATATATAGGCTATATATATATATATATATATCTATATCATTTTTTACCAAATGTCCCAGGTTGTCATTTCGACATTTCTGGTGTTCTCTCCTGGCATGGCGTACTTATTACCCACTTCTGAGGTTAGGGCGCCTGGAAGGCGGGGTTACGCTGCTCCGATGATATGAGAGTAGACGATGATGGTAATGATGCGCCAGGAGGGACCTTAAATTAAACTTAAGCCAATTAAAATAATATGGTATTGATGATAATAATGGCTAGATGATGTTCGGGGACCGTTTGGGCCTTAAAGTTTCCTGATATTTATCTTACAAATGAGGAAAAACCCCGAAAATACCTCACCCAGGAAACTTGTTCCGACCGGGAATCGAACCCGGGCCCGCTGCGTGACAAGACAGCACGCTACTTCGAGACCACAGCGGTGGATTAAACTATACAATGTAGATATACTATAATGGTATAGTATTTTCGCCTCACTATGATGGTTGTCCAGCGAATAGCTTTGTTTTCCTGCAGCTGTTGTATACAATTACATATAATTAAGTACAAAGATGCCGACTGCCGCCACTCTAATAATTCCGCAGTTAATCATTGTCAAGTATTGTCGCGCGGCACCCGCTTTTATATAAACGGACAACCATCATAGTGAGGCGGTAATACATTGTTGACCACAACCCCTCCTTTGTAAGGAGTTACTAGTCCAAGTTAATTTTCTTTAAGTTACCTTATTTGCTCATAGATAGTGGCATGTGGTCAACACAACGACCCAATTCCGAATTGCGAACCTGGAATTAATAAGTCAGATACTTGCATTAACAGTTAATTAAGTTTTTCACTAGTAGATTCTAAATAGCATTTGCTATTTTATTGTATCATAATTGTAAAATGGTAGCTCTACATGCATTTATGTATTTGACGTGAATATACGATATAATATCTTATAACATATCCATGGACACATAAAGCAGTGATAGAAAGGTAGATATTATTTTATTTAATGCTGTTCTTTAACAACTGAGGTCAATAGCGCCGCAATTCAAAAATGGATGTAAAATGACCGTACAATTTTGCTCGGAGGCCTCTTATTTAAAATTGGGGTTCTACTTGTCATTAATCTACGACACTGCATCCAAGGCTTTACGTCCTTTCCTTTGGGGAAAAGAATCTTATATACTCAACCTAGGATTTAAAGAGAGATCAGGGCTTGCTTGGTTCAGGTTAGGGGCATGGAAATTTCTAAAAAATAGCGACGATCACGATATGCGAATATGTCCAATGTGCGTGAACCTTGAAGATGATATACATATATTAGGAAAATGTGATGATTTTGAATATTGGAGACGTCAGTTATTACCGGAAAGATTTCTAAATTCAATAGGGAAAGATTGGCATGCTACGAGTTATTGGTAAATCCAGAAAATTGGATATACTTGGGTAAATTTCTGGACAAAACGCGGAAAATAAGAACAACACTCATTCATGAATAAATATATGTTATCAAAATGTAATACCATTAATTCTTAATAATTATACGTAAGTTAATTATAGTATAATGCTATTGTATTATCATGCAATTGTAATATTATTGTGTTTTCTTTATATAATTGTAATGTTATTTTTTTTGTTTTTCTTTATACTATTACCAATGATTACTTTATTGTAACGGACTGTCAACAGCACGTACGGCTTACTGTCCGTGCGACCCATATTTGTAAATAATATTGTAAATATCTTACTTTTTGTCTAATAAAGTCCTACTACTACTACTACTACTACTACTACTACTACTACTACTACTACTACTACTACTACTACTACTTCCTTTCCGAAGGAAGCTATATTTACGAATTTACGCCCATAAACATGTATTGATCTTGGCGGGGTTTGAATCTGCGAACCTCGGAAGCAGAGACGTCTATTGGTAACTACTATTAACCACTAGGTACATAAGAAGTAAATAAAATGGTATATTCATGCCTTCATATTTACAAGCACATTGCCTGGCGTTTGGTTGAAATTGACAGTGGTGGAGAATCTTTTCTACATTAATACGTATATTACCTATTTACATCATTTGGTTTGATGTTTAAATTAAGGGGATTATATGTTCAAATATTCAACATTTTAATCATACATTGTATAGCAGTTTTCATAAATTATGATATTCCGCCGTGGTACCAACTGTAAAGTGTAGGCGATATCCTTCATTCTGATTTGTGAAATACTTTCTCTCATCGTCTAGCAACACTTATCTTTTTTTTTTTTATGGATAGCAATATTTTTTCGTGCATTCCATGTTTTATTTGTACCATCAACTATTTTATCATGAATAACTTTGTAGGGCGTTGTTTTGAAGGCGTTTTACACGATCAAGCCATGTCAAACGATATATTAAATAATACGCACTTTTAATAAATTCTCATTCAACTTGGTTTTAAAGTTCTTGATTCATTCTTATTCTCCGCATTTCTCTGACCTTTACGATCCCTATATGTTTAATTAAAAATCTTTAGAGATCTCACAATGTGATTTGATTAGCTTTTGATATTTTCATCTTTCAGATCCAAAGGTCAAAATATTATTTTTACGAGAGTTAATGTACAATTTGATGTAAAAATAATAGTTCAAGTTTCTGAATTTAATTACATTGGTCACCTAATATCTGATATAAGAAATGACACAGATATACAGTTACAGCAATACAATGCAATAAATGGAGTCATCAAAAGACATTTTGGTAAACAAATGTCAACCAAATTGAGGTTACACAATGTAACTGTACAATCAGGACTGAACCAAATTGAGGTTACACAATGTAACTGTACAATCAGGACTGAACCAAATTGAGGTTACACAATGTAACTGTACAATCAGGACTGAACCAAATTGAGGTTACACAATGTAACTGTACAATCAGGGCTGAACCAAATTGAGGTTACACAATGTAACTGTACAATCAGGACAGAACAAATTGAGGTTACACAAAGTAACTGTACAATCAGGACTGAAATATAGCAACGAAAATTGCATACTAAATTCTAAAATAAAATCAAAATTATAAACGGCACAGATGAGATTTTACGTCCATTCCTAGATTTGACAAAAATGGTCAAGTAAAGAAACACAGATATATGCGATAAATTAAACGTTCAAAATATTATTGAAGACATTTAGAATTATCAAAGCAATTGATTACAACATGTCCAAAGAATGAACCCATATTGCTTCCTAAATTAACATTGCAGTATCAACCTAAAGAATTTCGAGATAAAAGAAAATTAAAATGAAGGTGGACTGACTGACCACATCTTGAGATCTCATAGGAACGGATTCAAACGATCTAAGAAAGCTTAAATAATTTTATGGGACGATAAGACCCTATAGAGTTTTATAATTTTATAAATTAAATTAGTTAGGTTATTGTCTTAATTTTTGAAGTTCATAACAATGATCGTTTTTCAGTTTTATAATGACACTCGAAATAAAATAATTTTTCTATTCCATTTCATCTCTAAGTGAATAATGTAAATATCATATATTTTGAATTAAAATATATAATGACTTAAGTACTAAATAAATTTTAAATAAATATATAAAAAAGTATTTCCAAATTCAAGAAAACTTAAATTCTATGGCGCAACAGGCTTACAATGCCCTTGGCTTACCAGTCGGCTGATGACTTCACACCCACCGAGGTGGATGATCATCCATCAGTATGGGGGTGACATGTGGTCAGGATGACAGGTTCCTCAGCCTTTATATGAAGTATTCTCAACCTGTAGCTACTCAAAATCGATGCTGGGTGGGAACGGTTCCCACACTAGACGTAATTCCAAGAGAAAAAATTCTTCCTCCAAGAAACTAGCGTAATTCCCGTACCTCTGCACCAATGTATCATGCCTTTAACTACTCGGCTTTGGCGCAGTTATTACGAACTTGTCCTTAACTAAGCAAAATTGTCTTTGTTGTGAATACATAGTTCTTTATATAGATTTTTTATTGTTTTTTGATTATTTTAATTATTCATTCAAAGTCTGTTGAGATAGAGTATAGTTCAGATCAAAGTCTTGATTGAAGCTAACTGTAAACATCCCTACATTTAGTTCATTGGAATGTTAGTAGTACAGTTTTAGGGTGACTCGAGGTAATTTTTGAATATATAACACATGAGTAGTGATGGGCTCGGTCTGTCTGTGTGTGTACTGCTGGAGGGTAAGTCACCAACCATTTTTCTTAATAATGTATTCCATTTCTTTTGGATTTAAATTCAAGTACAATATAATATTTTTGAAACTATATTTTAGAAAAGGGATATAACATTTTAATCATGTAGATTTGGTTAGATTAAAAATTCCACAACTCCCTTCTCAACCCTCCCCAAGAAAGTACTGTAGTTCTAATATAGGCTTAGAATAGATTTAGGGCTAGAGATATTTAGGATTTCTAATTATTTATATTTTAGTAATAAAATAGTTTAAAATAAGACTCCATTTGTTTTATTTCTAAACATGTATAACTGTACATCCTCATACTAACGCTCGGCTAGGAAACCGCTACCAGATTTTCCAAGTCCCGAAGGTCCTTTAAGCCTAATGAATCCAGTTGGACTCATAACATTGGTTAGCAGCGGGTGGAATATCGTATAAATAATTTTTATTATTTTTTTTATGATAGGGAAACGGACCCTTGCAAGCTTTCTGGACCGTTTGGAATACAATAAAAATAAAAATTTTGTGATACGTACATTTTTAGGTTAAAATCAGCAGTGTAAGATTTATGTAGAACATAGGATATTTATTATTAATAGAGATGAAATAAATAAAAAGATATTAATTCTGGATTGGGATTTAGATTAATCAGACCTTGGAAGAGAGAGGGAAGTTGTGGAAGAAGAACAAAAATGTTTTTCGATGTAGCTATAATAATTGAGCAACCATTTTTTTTATTATCTTGTAAAAATCTATGCATGATATATATATTAAGAGAGTGTATTATTTGTTTTGTCTAGAAAATATGTCTGTTAGGACTGAATAGGATAAAAATATAAAACCATTATAGATTGGCAAAAATCATTGCTGAAACGTGGCCCTCTTAACGGGATATGTCGACGTATGCGAACCGAACTCGTGGCTTGTGGAAGGGGATGACACACCATCATACTAACAGGAATATTTTTGCTGATGGTGATTGTGACCAATAATAATAGAAATAAAATAATTTCTCTGCAATAATAATTACAAAATAGCATGAACTAATTACCTTCGTGGAAAATTACTTCCATATAATACTGAAGTACAAGGGTTTTAAATGTCTCGGGTTATTAATTACCAGGGCAACTCAAGCGATACCAACATATGAACGAAATGTTGAATTAAATGAGAAAATTTAGAAACGTTATATAGGAATTATTTTAGATCTTTTCCTGCGAACAGATCGTTCTGCATGCGTTGGAAAAATATATTAAATATGGAGATTAAATAAATAAACGGACTGTGTCACTCCTATGTTGGCAATACTAAATGTCAAGTCGAAATCATACCGACGTTGTTTAAATTAGTGGAAAATGACAGGACATATATATATATATATATATATATATATATATATATATATATATTTATGTAGCAATTATGAAATAATTTACGGGGAACTACAGGGTATTGATAAAAAAAATATTTAGAGAAAAGAGTCTCGGGTTCGAACCCTGGTGACTAGCTTTACAAGATGGCGGCTGGAGTGAAGGCTAGGTTTTGGAAAGGTCAGAAAAAAACAGTAAAATAATTTTTCACATACGGTGACTACCAGTTGCTTTTTTTTTATTTCTATTTTCTTGTCCGAGAACGGTAAGCCAGTAGTGTTCTAAATTAGCTATAATACAAGTATATTCCTAGCAGGAATGTTAAGATATGTCCGAGGAATATTTAGTTTGAAATATGTCCCCGTATGCGAGGCTATCTAACGGGATTTTGATAAAGATTCTGAAAATTTTCCAACTTGAATGAGGGAGTTACACATTCAAATAATTCGATCGGCACTATACATCATCAGATCAAATATCCGAAATCATAAAGAGTATCAAATTTTTTTTAAAAACAGATTGATCTGGCAACACGCGTAATGTGTTGGCTAGGATGTCGTCACTAGCAGTCTTGGATTCGAACTCAAGAAAAATGGTTGGTGACTTACCCTCCAGCAGTACACACACAGACAGACCGAGTATCCGGCATGGCTCTCTCCCGGACGAAGGAAGATACCATCATCGAACGTGGTCCCAGGCATCGGATTCAACCAGGGATGCTGTAATAGATCAGCATGAGCGCGGACATGCGCGGCGCCAAACAAGAACTAAGTGCTCAAGTTTCTCGGTGAACGCGGCTAATGGGAAAGCCGAGTGTTGTGAAGAAAGTGATAAGCTCTAATTAAAGTTTTAGATTTTTCTTTTTTCAGAATGACAGTGTGGAGAAGTGACAGCATTGAAGAAAACAGAACTATGAAACAGTTGAAAAGGAAGAAGAGTAGATAAATTGTGTTTTATATATGTTTTCTTGTTTCAGGTTCGTAGTGACAGGCTAATCCATTTTCCAGATGTAATTTGAAAACCAGATAAATGTGGTTGATAAAGTATGAACACGTCTATGTCCCATATAGAGGAAGGGAACTACGGTAAATTGTAAAGAGAAAATGGATTAACTTGAACACACTAAATTTCATAATATATAAAAAATGTTCCTGTTAAAATTACTGTTTGTAAATCATATGTTAGAAAGAGTTAAGTAGCTTCAGGAACAGGAGATAGAGCAAATCTGTAGTATCAATGTAAACAAATCCAGATCAATTGAATAGCTTGTGCGTAGTCTAAGTACACAACTGCAGCGGCCCCAAAAAGGGCCTTAAAGACCCTTTCTTGGGATTGAGAAGGGGGGAATGTTGTGAATACATAGTTCTTTATATAGATTTTTTATTGTTTTTTTGATTATTTTAATTATTCATTCAAAGTCTGTTGAGATAGAGTATAGTTCAGATCAAAGTCTTGATTGAAGCTAACTGTAAACATCCCTACATTTAGTTCATTGGAATGTTAGTAGTACAGTTTTAGGGTGACTCGAGGTAATTTTTGAATATATAACACATGAGTAGTGATGGGCTCGGTCTGTCTGTGTGTGTACTGCTGGAGGGTAAGTCACCAACCATTTTTCTTAATAATGTATTCCATTTCTTTTGGATTTAAATTCAAGTACAATATAATATTTTTGAAACTATATTTTAGAAAAGGGATATAACATTTTAATCATGTAGATTTGGTTAGATTAAAAATTCCACAACTCCCTTCTCAACCCTCCCCAAGAAAGTACTGTAGTTCTAATATAGGCTTAGAATAGATTTAGGGCTAGAGATATTTAGGATTTCTAATTATTTATATTTTAGTAATAAAATAGTTTAAAATAAGACTCCATTTGTTTATTTCTAAACATGTATAACTGTACATCCTCATACTAACGCTCGGCTAGGAAACCGCTACCAGATTTTCCAAGTCCCGAAGGTCCTTTAAGCCTAATGAATCCAGTTGGACTCATAACAGTCTTAGATATTGGCGTGTCGTCAAACCAATTGCTAGATAGGAATTTCATTGCTAGAGCATATTTCATCATAAACATCATTTTATAATGCCATTAAAATGAAATCTAAACACAATGCAAATCAAGACTTGATTAAAATAGGTCAACTGTTTGTTTAGCAACAGATGCAGTAGTTAATAGTTCTTTGAATTCAAATCAACAGTGCAAAGAAAACACTTGGACAACGGTTACAGTTCGGAATACAAAACGATTTAATTGTGAAAAGAACAAAAAGTGAAAACGATATGACTAAAATTAACATATTAGGCGTAGCATAGACTTGATCTTAGAACTACAATAGATCAAGGTATCAAATTTTGTAAAAAGAATAAACTTCCTGATGCAAAATGTAAACAACTCCATTACAGGTAACATAACTTTTATTCATTTTTGAAGTGGATATTTACGAATAGAATATTGAAAATTCAGTAAACTCTAAATTTTGGCCTTAATAGTTTTATACCCAATGTATAAAAAAAGGTAAAGAGTTTTATACCCACGACAAAAACGGAAGTAGAAGAAATAAAGGATGAAACATAACTTTAAATTCAATTGTAAAGTTTTAATGACGCTAATCAGCATATTTCTATAATGTCCAAAGTATTTTAATAAGTTGGATTATGTTTTAAATATTATAAATTATTTTGATACGGATATTATTTGTTTAGTTGAACATTGGCTTACGTGTTTACGAAATCGCCTTCTATTAAAATTCCTGGATTTGTTATAGCTTATTCTTTTTTGTAGATCTGAAAAAAGTCAGCCCGGTGGATCTATAATATATGTAAAATATTCAATTGTATTTAATAATAATAATAATAATAATAATAATAATAATAATTAATAATAATAATAATAATAGCACATCGTATTTATCTGAACCTTACGTATCTGAAATGTACTTAAGTTTTATTGACTGTATACTCGTAAATAATATTTGCATTTATAGGATTACTGATAACAGAGTTAATATTTTCCAATATTTTTTATCTAAATTTTCAAATATTGTTTTTAAATCTTATAGTAACAAAAATATTGTAACGTATTGGATGCTGATTTTTAAATTAATTCAATTATCGATCTACTAAAAATTCCATAATATACTGTAGTTCTTCTCAAATGTAGTAAATATGCCTACTGTAATTCTGTTAAAATGAATTGGATCTTGGTAGTTAGTGTTAACGATTTGCAGAATTTTAAGAGTTTTGGTCCACATGTAACCATAGATAAACAAACTCGTCCAGGCAATAATGGTTCTTATGGTTCGTGATTCGATAGCATAGTTACAAACATTTGCCATGATAATTGTTTGTTGAAAATAATTCCTACTATTTTTTTCAATCATGGCAAGTTTTTTTTTTCCGTCTGTAATGTGCCTGAATACAGAAAAAAATGAAATTACTTCGATATAAATTGTATTCATCCAATGAATGTAATATATATATATATATATATTATAAATATATTTTTGACATTTGGCAATGAAGGCAAATATAATATGAAAAGAAAAAAGAATATTTGAGTCGGGATTTGAACTCGAGTAATAAGACTCGAGTTCAAATCCCGACTCAAGCATTCTTTTTTCTTTTCATATCATATATATATATATATATATATATTAATTTCTCATATCTACTAAGGTAGTTATATTGAACTATTGCTTATGGATATCAAAAATTAAACGAAGGATTTTTTTATCTATATTACTTGAAATTAGGTCTATTATTTATAAGGCTTTTCCTCTTACGCCTCAAATTTTTCGAACTATAAAGAGGATTGCTAAGAGTAACTGTAAATGCTTTTCAAATGAGCTTCGTGTTCTTAAAGAAAAGTGCTTATTATATTACGATTTGTATAAATATTCTGTAAACTATGAAATCAAATGTAAATATAATATATTTTAGAAGAAGTGTAAGAAAACTATTCACAAGAGAAAAGAAAACGATTATTACCCTAATTCATATTTAGAGGCAATCAGTGTCAATCTCAATATCGATCGAGTTGTGTCGTGCCACTGGTTGCTGTACGATGAGTCATAGCGTGCCCTCCTGTGCTGTGTGCACTGAACTGTCATAAACAGCTATGTTAAAATCTGTGCCACTGGTTGCTGTACGATGAGTCATAGCGTGCCCTCCTGTGCTGTGTGCACTGAACTGTCATAAACAGCTATGTTAAAATCTGTGCCACTGGTTGCTGTACGATGAGTCATAGCGTGCCCTCCTGTGCTGTGTGCACTGAACTGTCATAAACAGCTATGTTAAAATCTGTGCCACTGGTTGCTGTACGATGAGTCATAGCGTGCCCTCCTGTGCTGTGTGCACTGAACTGTCATAAACAGCTATGTTAAAATCTGTGCCACTGGTTGCTGTACGATGAGTCATAGCGTGCCCTCCTGTGCTGTGTGCACTGAACTGTCATAAACAGCTATGTTAAAATCTGTGCCACTGGTTGCTGTACGATGAGTCATAGCGTGCCCTCCTGTGCTGTGTGCACTGAACTGTCATAAACAGCTATGTTAAAATCTGTGCCACTGGTTGCTGTACGATGAGTCATAGCGTGCCCTCCTGTGCTGTGTGCACTGAACTGTCATAAACAGCTATGTTAAAATCTGTGCCACTGGTTGCTGTACGATGAGTCATAGCGTGCCCTCCTGTGCTGTGTGCACTGAACTGTCATAAACAGCTATGTTAAAAATCTGTGCCACTGGTTGCTGTACGATGAGTCATAGCGTGCCCTCCTGTGCTGTGTGCACTGAACTGTCATAAACAGCTATGTTAAAATCTGTGCCACTGGTTGCTGTACGATGAGTCATAGCGTGCCCTCCTGTGCTGTGTGCACTGAACTGTCATAAACAGCTATGTTAAAATCTGTGCCACTGGTTGCTGTACGATGAGTCATAGCGTGCCCTCCTGTGCTGTGTGCACTGAACTGTCATAAACAGCTATGTTAAAATCTGTGCCACTGGTTGCTGTACGATGAGTCATAGCGTGCCCTCCTGTGCTGTGTCACTGAACTGTCATAAACAGCTATGTTAAAATCTGTGCCACTGGTTGCTGTACGATGAGTCATAGCGTGCCCTCCTGTGCTGTGTGCACTGAACTGTCATAAACAGCTATGTTAAAATCTGTGCCACTGGTTGCTGTACGATGAGTCATAGCGTGCCCTCCTGTGCTGTGTGCACTGAACTGTCATAAACAGCTATGTTAAAATCTGTGCCACTGGTTGCTGTACGATGAGTCATAGCGTGCCCTCCTGTGCTGTGTGCACTGAACTGTCATAAACAGCTATGTTAAAATCTGTGCCACTGGTTGCTGTACGATGAGTCATAGCGTGCCCTCCTGTGCTGTGTGCACTGAACTGTCATAAACAGCTATGTTAAAATCTGTGCCACTGGTTGCTGTACGATGAGTCATAGCGTGCCCTCCTGTGCTGTGTGCACTGAACTGTCATAAACAGCTATGTTAAAATCTGTGCCACTGGTTGCTGTACGATGAGTCATAGCGTGCCCTCCTGTGCTGTGTGCACTGAACTGTCATAAACAGCTATGTTAAAATCTGTGCCACTGGTTGCTGTACGATGAGTCATAGCGTGCCCTCCTGTGCTGTGTGCACTGAACTGTCATAAACAGCTATGTTAAAATCTGTGCCACTGGTTGCTGTACGATGAGTCATAGCGTGCCCTCCTGTGCTGTGTGCACTGAACTGTCATAAACAGCTATGTTAAAATCTGTGCCACTGGTTGCTGTACGATGAGTCATAGCGTGCCCTCCTGTGCTGTGTGCACTGAACTGTCATAACAGCTATGTTAAAATCTGTGCCACTGGTTGCTGTACGATGAGTCATAGCGTGCCCTCCTGTGCTGTGTGCACTGAACTGTCAATAAACAGCTATGTTAAAATCTGTGCCACTGGTTGCTGTACGATGAGTCATAGCGTGCCCTCCTGTGCTGTGTGCACTGAACTGTCATAAACAGCTATGTTAAAATCTGTGCCACTGGTTGCTGTACGATGAGTCATAGCGTGCCCTCCTGTGCTGTGTGCACTGAACTGTCATAAACAGCTATGTTAAAATCTGTGCCACTGGTTGCTGTACGATGAGTCATAGCGTGCCCTCCTGTGCTGTGTGCACTGAACTGTCATAAACAGCTATGTTAAAATCTGTGCCACTGGTTGCTGTACGATGAGTCATAGCGTGCCCTCCTGTGCTGTGTGCACTGAACTGTCATAAACAGCTATGTTAAAATCTGTGCCACTGGTTGCTGTACGATGAGTCATAGCGTGCCCTCCTGTGCTGTGTGCACTGAACTGTCATAAACAGCTATGTTAAAATCTGTGCCACTGGTTGCTGTACGATGAGTCATAGCGTGCCCTCCTGTGCTGTGTGCACTGAACTGTCATAAACAGCTATGTTAAAATCTGTGCCACTGGTTGCTGTACGATGAGTCATAGCGTGCCCTCCTGTGCTGTGTGCACTGAACTGTCATAAACAGCTATGTTAAAATCTGTGCCACTGGTTGCTGTACGATGAGTCATAGCGTGCCCTCCTGTGCTGTGTGCACTGAACTGTCATAAACAGCTATGTAAAATCTGTGCCACTGGTTGCTGTACGATGAGTCATAGCGTGCCCTCCTGTGCTGTGTGCACTGAACTGTCATAAACAGCTATGTTAAAATCTGTGCCACTGGTTGCTGTACGATGAGTCATAGCGTGCCCTCCTGTGCTGTGTGCACTGAACTGTCATAAACAGCTATGTTAAAATCTGTGCCACTGGTTGCTGTACGATGAGTCATAGCGTGCCCTCCTGTGCTGTGTGCACTGAACTGTCATAAACAGCTATGTTAAAATCTGTGCCACTGGTTGCTGTACGATGAGTCATAGCGTGCCCTCCTGTGCTGGTGTGCACTGAACTGTCATAAACAGCTATGTTAAAATCTGTGCCACTGGTTGCTGTACGATGAGTCATAGCGTGCCCTCCTGTGCTGTGTGCACTGAACTGTCATAAACAGCTATGTTAAAATCTGTGCCACTGGTTGCTGTACGATGAGTCATAGCGTGCCCTCCTGTGCTGTGTGCACTGAACTGTCATAAACAGCTATGTTAAAATCTGTGCCACTGGTTGCTGTACGATGAGTCATAGCGTGCCCTCCTGTGCTGTGTGCACTGAACTGTCATAAACAGCTATGTTAAAATCTGTGCCACTGGTTGCTGTACGATGAGTCATAGCGTGCCCTCCTGTGCTGTGTGCACTGAACTGTCATAAACAGCTATGTTAAAATCTGTGCCACTGGTTGCTGTACGATGAGTCATAGCGTGCCCTCCTGTGCTGTGTGCACTGAACTGTCATAAACAGCTATGTTAAAATCTGTGCCACTGGTTGCTGTACGATGAGTCATAGCGTGCCCTCCTGTGCTGTGTCACTGAACTGTCATAAACAGCTATGTTAAAATCTGTGCCACTGGTTGCTGTACGATGAGTCATAGCGTGCCCTCCTGTGCTGTGTGCACTGAACTGTCATAAACAGCTATGTTAAAATCTGTGCCACTGGTTGCTGTACGATGAGTCATAGCGTGCCCTCCTGTGCTGTGTGCACTGAACTGTCATAAACAGCTATGTTAAAATCTGTGCCACTGGTTGCTGTACGATGAGTCATAGCGTGCCCTCCTGTGCTGTGTGCACTGAACTGTCATAAACAGCTATGTTAAAATCTGTGCCACTGGTTGCTGTACGATGAGTCATAGCGTGCCCTCCTGTGCTGTGTGCACTGAACTGTCATAAACAGCTATGTTAAAATCTGTGCCACTGGTTGCTGTACGATGAGTCATAGCGTGCCCTCCTGTGCTGTGTGCACTGAACTGTCATAAACAGCTATGTTAAAATCTGTGCCACTGGTTGCTGTACGATGAGTCATAGCGTGCCCTCCTGTGCTGTGTGCACTGAACTGTCATAAACAGCTATGTTAAAATCTGTGCCACTGGTTGCTGTACGATGAGTCATAGCGTGCCCTCCTGTGCTGTGTGCACTGAACTGTCATAAACAGCTATGTTAAAATCTGTGCCACTGGTTGCTGTACGATGAGTCATAGCGTGCCCTCCTGTGCTGTGTGCACTGAACTGTCATAAACAGCTATGTTAAAATCTGTGCCACTGGTTGCTGTACGATGAGTCATAGCGTGCTGCGTCCTCCTGTGCTGTGTGCACTGAACTGTCATAAACAGCTATGTTAAAATCTGTGCCACTGGTTGCTGTACGATGAGTCATAGCGTGCCCTCCTGTGCTGTGTGCACTGAACTGTCATAAACAGCTATGTTAAAATCTGTGCCACTGGTTGCTGTACGATGAGTCATAGCGTGCCCTCCTGTGCTGTGTGCACTGAACTGTCATAAACAGCTATGTTAAAATCTGTGCCACTGGTTGCTGTACGATGAGTCATAGCGTGCCCTCCTGTGCTGTGTGCACTGAACTGTCATAAACAGCTATGTTAAAATCTGTGCCACTGGTTGCTGTACGATGAGTCATAGCGTGCCCTCCTGTGCTGTGTGCACTGAACTGTCATAAACAGCTATGTTAAAATCTGTGCCACTGGTTGCTGTACGATGAGTCATAGCGTGCCCTCCTGTGCTGTGTGCACTGAACTGTCATAAACAGCTATGTTAAAATCTGTGCCACTGGTTGCTGTACGATGAGTCATAGCGTGCCCTCCTGTGCTGTGTGCACTGAACTGTCATAAACAGCTATGTTAAAATCTGTGCCACTGGTTGCTGTACGATGAGTCATAGCGTGCCCTCCTGTGCTGTGTGCACTGAACTGTCATAAACAGCTATGTTAAAATCTGTGCCACTGGTTGCTGTACGATGAGTCATAGCGTGCCCTCCTGTGCTGTGTGCACTGAACTGTCATAAACAGCTATGTTAAAATCTGTGCCACTGGTTTGCTGTACGATGAGTCATAGCGTGCCCTCCTGTGCTGTGTGCACTGAACTGTCATAAACAGCTATGTTAAAATCTGTGCCACTGGTTGCTGTACGATGAGTCATAGCGTGCCCTCCTGTGCTGTGTGCACTGAACTGTCATAAACAGCTATGTTAAAATCTGTGCCACTGGTTGCTGTACGATGAGTCATAGCGTGCCCTCCTGTGCTGTGTGCACTGAACTGTCATAAACAGCTATGTTAAAATCTGTGCCACTGGTTGCTGTACGATGAGTCATAGCGTGCCCTCCTGTGCTGTGTGCACTGAACTGTCATAAACAGCTATGTTAAAATCTGTGCCACTGGTTGCTGTACGATGAGTCATAGCGTGCCCTCCTGTGCTGTGTGCACTGAACTGTCATAAACAGCTATGTTAAAATCTGTGCCACTGGTTGCTGTACGATGAGTCATAGCGTGCCCTCCTGTGCTGTGTGCACTGAACTGTCATAAACAGCTATGTTAAAATCTGTGCCACTGGTTGCTGTACGATGAGTCATAGCGTGCCCTCCTGTGCTGTGTGCACTGAACTGTCATAAACAGCTATGTTAAAATCTGTGCCACTGGTTGCTGTACGATGAGTCATAGCGTGCCCTCCTGTGCTGTGTGCACTGAACTGTCATAAACAGCTATGTTAAAATCTGTGCCACTGGTTGCTGTACGATGAGTCATAGCGTGCCCTCCTGTGCTGTGTGCACTGAACTGTCATAAACAGCTATGTTAAAATCTGTGCCACTGGTTGCTGTACGATGAGTCATAGCGTGCCCTCCTGTGCTGTGTGCACTGAACTGTCATAAACAGCTATGTTAAAATCTGTGCCACTGGTTGCTGTACGATGAGTCATAGCGTGCCCTCCTGTGCTGTGTGCACTGAACTGTCATAAACAGCTATGTTAAAATCTGTGCCACTGGTTGCTGTACGATGAGTCATAGCGTGCCCTCCTGTGCTGTGTGCACTGAACTGTCATAAACAGCTATGTTAAAATCTGTGCCACTGGTTGCTGTACGATGAGTCATAGCGTGCCCTCCTGTGCTGTGTGCACTGAACTGTCATAAACAGCTATGTTAAAATCTGTGCCACTGGTTGCTGTACGATGAGTCATAGCGTGCCCTCCTGTGCTGTGTGCACTGAACTGTCATAAACAGCTATGTTAAAATCTGTGCCACTGGTTGCTGTACGATGAGTCATAGCGTGCCCTCCTGTGCTGTGTGCACTGAACTGTCATAAACAGCTATGTTAAAATCTGTGCCACTGGTTGCTGTACGATGAGTCATAGCGTGCCCTCCTGTGCTGTGTGCACTGAACTGTCATAAACAGCTATGTTAAAATCTGTGCCACTGGTTGCTGTACGATGAGTCATAGCGTGCCCTCCTGTGCTGTAATTTAATTATTGATAAATCAGATAACATATTTTAAACCACTTGGACTACTTTTAATAATCTTGTAAACAATATGCAATATGTTAGTATTTATTCTATTGCATTAAATGCAGAAGAATGTCTAGCTCGCGCGCTCTAATGGCGAATATTTGACGTCATTGTTTCCCTCGGGCAAGATAATTGAGGTGAATTGCTACTAATAACTGACTTAAAATATCGACTCAACTGTTATAACTGAAGAGGCATTTCAAATGAGATTTTGTACTTAGAATTGATTTTAAGTTTAGCCAAACTTATAAGTAGGGCTGAAAAAAAGTATTGGTTATAGTGTAGGCTTCATTCGAACTTAGACCGCTATATTTACAAACTGCACGTTGACAGCGCTGCTCGGGACAGGCTTCTAGTACAGTCCGCTTTCTGTAGGAATAGATTCATCTTTGCACAATTTTTGTTTCGGCATTCTGATACAACTTCACGTCACGTAAACAGGTCTATTACTGAGGAGAGGCGAACATATACACTCTCCTCTCCGAACAGGCAGTGGAGACGCTCAACAAAGACACATATTTTGTAAACAATGTGTATAGAAATTAGTTACTATCCTGGTACCGATACTTTTTTTCAGCCCTCCTTGTAAATTACTGCAAAATTGTGGCGTCTAGCACACGACAGGAACTATCTCAACACTGATGAAAACAACAGAGATAGAATTTTCTTTCAGGTCAGGTATCCCTTAGGCTATGAGACCACAAATAAGTAACGATCACCAACCGGCATATAAGAATGCGTGAAGTAATTAGTAATGAACAGGGCCGGGATGTTTATGACCTTAAAATGTTTAAAAATGACCTATAATATTCCCTTAAAATTGTCTTTTAAAATGATCTAAAACTGTAAAAAAGACCTAATGAAAATTACAAATTTCATAATAATCAACTAATTAATAATTATTAATTTATTCATTAGAAATGGTCTAAGAGAAATAATGATTATTATTGATTAGGGTAACTATTCAAAAGCAATTCCTGTTCTTGGCAGTGATATAAAATAATTAAAAAATAATTATCACTAGGTCAATCTTATTTCTATTAAACTAATATGAAAAGTAATTAACTAAACATTGCAATACACCGCCATGGTCATCCTTAGGTTATCAAAAGTGAACGATCGGTGGTTGTCAGCTAACACGGTTTTACATGGTTTAATGTGTCTTCATAACATTTTATTGAATAGTTTTTACGCAATGTTGATTCGTCTGAAACAGTATGACCTATGGAATTCAAGGAAGTCACGTGGTTTAGAATTGTTTAGTTTTTCTAGTTGAATATTTGCACTGACGCATACTAACATAATTCTTTAAAAAATAAAGCTGGCTTGCTATTTGATCTGGAAGCACTTTGTTTTAACAGTAATTGATACACTTTTCTTTTGTTCACATTTTTAAGAGCCCGCAAATGTTTCTCGCGCTCGATATGTTGATGTACTATGAAACGTTTATCTGCAGCGACTTTAATTTCGCACACCTTGCAAAATAATACACTCCATTCAGTAGAAAATATTGTTCACCGAATTATGTTATGTACTGCCTTAAACGGACAGTACTAGACATTTTTTGTTTTGGCATTTTGCACTGCACGAAAATCAACACATCCATACAGAAATGCTACTCTCGTGAGACAAACGGAAATATTACAAATTGAAAGATTCCCGCATTGAAGTGGAAGTCTCGAATCAATCCACGTGGAGGCAGAGAACAGTGGTTTCACGTTATGTTGAGGCAACGCACTTTGGTTTCTCACTGACTTGCCTGAGCACAAAAAAACACGATAGCAAAACAATACATAAAAGTGAACGTTTAATCATACATTATTTAAAAACTGACGTATATAAGTACGAAAAATAAATAAAATGACCTAAAATAACAAATAAAATTAGTAAAATGACTTTATCACAAAAAAGTGAAAAAAATTAATGACCTATAAAAACCTGCTATATATAAATATGTTATGTATTTATATATATAACATATTTATTGCATAATGCACTTAATTATTAATCTGCATCGTCTCTGACAACTCATAAAAAAGACGACTTTCATCGAAATCCGGCCCCTAGTAATGAGTATTTAATAGTTTTGATACAGTTATATCTGGCATAAATGTAAATAGTTTCAAATTTGAAATTGTTTTAATTAAACTTTTAATAGCGTATCTTCTTTAATCATAGAGTCTCTGCTACGAGTTTTAAGCTTCATTTCAAGATCTACTTAAAATCTAACTCTTCTTATACTTCGAACGAGTTTTATAAAATCAAATTTAATTGAAATTACTATCTTTCCTGGCGTTGCTACATGCTAATATTTAATGGTCGTGCATAAATGGAGACGTGGATTTCAAAACATTCTATGCCATTTTTTTTAATTTTCAAGAGAAGCATAAAACTGTTTAATATAGTTTTTGAGTTTTTATTATGAATTTGTTTGTTATGTAAGACGAACTAAAAGGTACATTTTAAGATAAAAAGGAACAGCCTAGCTGTTGTTTTGTCCTTCAAATACAAATTTAAAAATGGACTTAGCATGATTTAGCAGAAGAATTTTGGAAAAAGTGCAAAATGCAATAAATAATCATGTATAAATTGGGTATGGAATATTGGTAAGAGAGTACAATAATTTATAATTAGTATAAACTAGCTAATACCCGGCCTGCGCTGCTACGCCTAAATCAGTTATGTGTTTTACATTTAGTTGAATAAGTGAAAGAAAAAATAATTCTAAATGTATATCGTTATTACTTTTAGATACCCCGTGCTGATTATCCAGCGTTGCCCGGGAATCTATGTATCCCGATGTATTTGGCATAAATGAGCTGAAAGACAAAATTCGTTATTTCGAGTTATCCGTGCCGCTGCTCTACTTGCCCGGGAATCTACTTATCCCGATCTTCTTGACATCAATGAACGACAAAAATGGCTATTGTGAGTTATCCGTAAAAGATAAACATATGCTGTCACGGAAATTTTTGTAGAGTTGTTTTTTTAGATATTCAATTCTGTGTACAATAATTTTGTGTTATTGTTATGCTTTAGGCAGCGTAAGCTATTAAGCGTGAAAAAAGGATATTTTTCACGTTTTTCACTACAAAAGGTGATTTTTAAGGGTGTAGGAGTTGAGTATCAAAACTCTCGTATAGCTTATATTCATTCCGGGAATCTCCTGAACATTTTGCAAGAAAAAACCCACTACAATCGGATAAACGGTATGGCCGCGCTTAAAGTACGAACAACACAACAAACAAACATTAATTTTTATATATTAGATGTACGCTTTTTAAGAAATGTTCAACAATAAGTTACTTTTTTATTAATTTTAATCACAAGCATGAAGAGCCCAGTTTTACTATTAGGAGTTACACAATAATCTAATACATTTTAACTTTGCAGTGTTGCACAAAATGTGAAACATATACGACTTTATGTGTGCTCAAAATATAACAAAAGAAAAATCATTATACACATTTTATGTATTTTTTGTTTATTCATAATCACTGCCGAACTGAGATACCTCACCACAGTGACTTGCAGATGTTCTAAATCATACCAACTCCATGGACATAGCATGATTTAGAATTGAAGTGTTTATTTTATTAAGTCAATAAATATAGGAAAGGGTGCGATTTAGAGAGTTTTTGTCATTCAGGACCATAGCTCAGGCTTTACCATAGCTATGTTGTGATTAACTCAATTTGTCATACTTTGGAATTTGCATGTTTTCAAATTCAGGTCCCCAAATATTCAGTAAAGAATAAACAAAATAAAGAATGGAAATTCTTAGACTACTGAAAATAACAAAACATTCTAGACACAATGTGACCTTAGATGTTTATGCGTCATTAAATACGAATTGAATGAAAAGTGTGGTTATAATATAGATCATGTCATTTTTGGTTTAGTCTATTATTTGTTTTAACTAACTCATTAGCACTATCGAACCCTTAGGTTCATGGCTGTGCGGACAAAAGATCTCCATACATCCATATCCTGAGCTATTGTTTTCCAATGATCTCCTGTATAATCTACTTCCCTCAAATATTCTTCTTCTCCTTGTAAGTCCATTTTTCCCTTAAGAGAGGTTTAGGTGCTCTCCCCATATAGGGAGAAATTTGAACCAATTAAGTTACACTTGTTTTCGTATAGATGTCACTTGAGTGGTGTGTGTGGTCAGCGGTCCGCCTCATACTGACATCTAGGAAACCAAGGTAGTATTTGGACGGGAAAATTCGGTAAATTTTGCTTAGAGGCCTTTCATTCAGGCTTAAGGATCTTTTACGAGCCTAAAAATCTTTAGACTCGGGACCCACGGCTTAAAGTCCCTCTCGGAGGACTTGATTCTTGGATTTTTCCATCCTAAAAAAATCCATCGACCGCGATCTGGTTTGAACCCGTGACCATCGGGACCAGAGGCAAGGAACATGACCACTAGTCCACCGCGGCCGATCCCTCAAATCATGGATAATGTTATTCTCCCACCTCATTCTTGGTCTACCAACGGGGTTGGTTTTCCTACAATTAGAAATATATATTATTAATTATATGGTACAGTACGTTAGATATATTTTATTAAGCGGCGCTAATTACCTCGACCCATACGCGACGAACGTGGGTATGCTCGCCCAAAGGAAAAACACCGCGGAATGAAGCATATCTCATAGCACTGAACTCTATCTAACAAAAACATGTAACAAGATAGCCTATGTTTGAAAAGGAAGACAGTATACTTGAACCTAAGAAACATAACTTGAATATTAAACATGATCTCTTAAAAGTAGGTCTACTTGATAGGTGTGGCTTATTACCTTATTCTGCAGAAGAAAAGAGTTTTCTACAAAATTATACTCTTATGAGCAGACTGTGTATTTTTGTTGTTGTAATAGCGATTGATCCATGACGCCGTGAACTCTGTGTTGTAGTGAACTTGTACGTCAATGAGCACTAGCACTGCAGGGGTAAACAATATTCTAAGACTTGTTACATTTTAATTAGGATATTTATGTACAGACTAAAATATTAATAATTTATTATTATATACGTATAATACGCTTTCACATAAAAATTCATATCACTTCTAGAACATTTCCTTCCAGTATACTGTGTAGACGTGTTTCTATCATTATTATTGTGGAAGAGTTCACGGATAAAATTTTAAATCTTATGATATTATGAAATAATTACACACAACAACAAAGAATTACTCGCAGGCTCGAAATGTATCAATAACTATGTTTTCGGACACGCAGAAGACGAAAATATTAGTTTTTTCCAGTCACCTAACCGGAGTCAGATATTTCGACGACAACCTTTAACAGAAGTGATCGTTTCCGTGAGAGTCGCAGGCGCTATTGTCTCTCAAACTGGTCACTCTTCTTTTTCTTTTGCGCGGTTTTATTACTCTTAGGAATTGTTAAACCCTCAGGAATACACAGGTATACAAAATTTCCTGATTGCCACTGTGAAATATGTGAAGTAATGGCTTGTAATACCTCGTTCTGTGCAGTTCGTCTTACATTACATCATTGTGATTGTGAAGTGTCGATATATGCATTATTGTGTATCATTATAAATAAATTGAATTAAAACAATCTACTATATTTTAATACGTAAGTTTTAGTGTTTTTATAATTTTGCAATGTATCGCCGCTGTAAGAATTCTCCTACTTTATTCTATTACGTATGTGGAGAGTATTGTACAAAATCTCAGCGCAGAACTAATTATAAAGGCGTGCAATTTATATTTCGGGAACTATAGTAAATTTGGAGATACTGATAAATATTGGGCCCCCAATTTTTGCTGTACAAACTGCCAAAGAATTTTAATAGGGTGGTTTAAAGGTTCGCATTCGTGCATGCCATTTGCCATTCGCCATTCCAATGTTGTGGAGGGAACCTACGAACCACATCATTGACTTATTTCTGTATGGTCAATATATCTGGTTTCACTTAAAAAATAAGCATTCTCTTCTGTATCCAAATTTGCAGACAGCCATGCGACCTGTTAAACATAGTGATTCTTCACCGAACTTGGGTGACGTCAGTGATGAACAGGCCGAAAGGTTCCACGAAAGCATTTTAGAAATGGAAAGGCGTTATAAAGGGAAATCAGTGACTAACATGCTTGCTGATTATTGCTGGCAACTTATCACAGACTTTCGGAGCCATCCTATCGGCGTAAGTCATATAGGAAGAAGTTTTGAAAGGTGAGATTTTTGCTACAATTTAAGCATGTATTGTAACGTAACTACTTATTTATCCTCCTTAGAAAAAAAATATTTCAACTTTTTGGATCTTATATGATTTGGTTTTACATAGATCAATTGCTTCTAGCAATATTATTGCAAAAAAATTGAAACTTAGTGCAGATAAGCAATAATATGCGAAATATAACGAAAACATTCAACACGTCCTCGCAAAAAACTGTTAGGTGATAGAGAAAAACGGACTTCAAATTCGAAATCAGCGCATGCCAATTAACTAAAATCATCTATTTTCATTTTTGCGAGCGACAAAAAGTTCAAATTTGTTGTTGTGTGTTATTAAGGTGAAATAATAATAATCATCATAAATGTCATAGCGCAATATGAACCTCGTATTCTATTATAAAATTTCAACCTAATATTTGTCTTTACGAATCAAATAAACATTAGGTTTGTATGCCATAGGATTTAAATTTGGGACTCATGAACATAAAAGTTAAAGTTTATAGTCGGAGCCAACTCGTCTGGTATTAAGTATTGTTATATCTATAATTAGAACATATCAAGGGCTTGGGGAAAGCCAGGTAAGTCACTTTTTCCTTGAAACCTAGAAAATCTACGTTTAGTTGTACAACATTCTTCCTTACCTGAATTCCAAACTTTTAAAATAATTGAACCCGTGACTAGGCTGTATCTTTTACAGTTTCACACTTATAAATGATAGTGCTTTCATGGAGAATCTAATGCCACCGTAAATTCCATTTCGACATAAAAGTGACTTACCTGGTTCTTTCTCTGTATCCTATTTTTCGAGAGTCGTCATTACCATCCGTACATATATTGTCTTCCACTCTGGCGTTCTAAATACGATTACCTGCAAAGTTTTTGTTACTTCTATTATTATTCTTCTTCCTCACTTCATGGACTAGGCAAATTGCCTGTTCCGCCTCACAGTTGTTCTGTCCATCTTTCACTGGCCTTCCTACATTCCTTGGGTTTGTAGTTGAATGCTGCTCTTGGTAATCTTGTTACATTCATTCTTTCCACATGTGTAAACCATTTCTCTCTATATTCTCTGATTTTCTCAAGCAATTGATATATATTTAACTCTGTTCTTATATCTTCATTCCTTATCCGATCCAATCTTGTGAAGCCTTTTGTTCTTCTAAGGAAGTTCATTTCTGCGCTTTCTATTCTACTTTGCAATTTTTTGGTCATTACCCAAGTTTCGCTCCCATAAAGTAATGCAGGAACTGCCAATGTTTTATAAAACTTAGGTCTAGTATCTCTTCTTGTTTTATTCTTTAATGTTTTATGTATAGTTCCGCATATCATTTGAAATTTCAACAGTTTCATATGTATGTCTCTTTCAGTTTTTGTGTTTATAGTAAAATTACAACCCAAATAATTAAACTTTGTTACTTGTTCCAGAGGTTTGTTGTCTATTACGATTTTTGATCTTATATGATCGTTTCCCCAAAATGCCATTATTTTTGTTTTTTCTTTTGATATTTTGAAATTATATTCTTGGCATAACTGATTTAATTGATGTAAAGAGTACTGCAAATTATCTTCATCTTCTTGAATAATAACCACATCGTCAGCATACATTAAAACGTTTAATATTTTAAAACGGTTCATTCTTATACCTATATTAACATTTCTTTTTAAATTTTGGATGATTTCATTAATATATAATATTAAAAAGAGTAAGTGATAAACTACACCCTTGTCTTACACCTCCATTTATAAAATAGCTTCGGTCTTTGATGTGCCTATATTTATTATAATTTGAGATTTTACTTGCAAACTTTTTATCGTATAAATTAATTTGTTACTTGTCCACACTGTATTATACTATCTTCTGAATTGGCTTTGTCATATTCTAACCGCACATCCAAGGACACATGCCAGTACGAATCTGTCTAATGTGTGGTTTAGTGTTTCTCTGTGCAGGTGGCCTGAGAGGCGGTATATTTGTAATCCTCCTGTAGAATAGGAGGAAAATATATTGGAGAGGGAGAATAATAATAATCTAGTTTAGAAAATTGATTCAGAATAAAATGATACCAAATGGAGGCTTGGAAAGAGACGTAGAATAGATAACAAAATATGCGTTGCAGAAAAAAAAAGAAAAGAAAGGGAATAGGGCTTAATAGTATATGATTGGGAACGAAAAAGTACATATAGTGAAATAGAATAATAAATTATAAATATTGGTTGAAAGATGATTTTATGTATTAAAACTTGTGTAAAAAAATAATATTAGTTTTATATCAGCATTATATTTAAATTGTTGTTTAAAATAGACTGAAAAAATCTCATTGTCAGACCATGTTAGTCTAAATTATTTTTTTTATCTAACATCCACTTTATAGAATAGATAATATTAATTATGTACAAAAAATAATTTTAACTTTGCACTACCTATAAAAATTATATTTTGTTAAACAGAAATTTTGAACTATCTAATAAAATTATTTTTGTTAAACAAGAAATCCATAGTAATTCTGCCCGAAGGCAGATCCTTCACTGCAATCATAGCATTTTCATGCTATGCTGGCAGCTTTACTAGGGAATTATAGGTGTGGTAGCTTCCCGTTGCTTTTCACACCGGTGAAGGATGATGATAATGATGATTACCATATCATTTTGGGGACCGTTTGGGCCTTAAAGTTTTCCTGACATTTGTCTTACAGGTGAGGAAAAACCCCGACAAAAACCTCACCCAGAAAAACTGCCCGACCGCGGATCGAACCCGGGCCCGCTGCGTGACAAGGCAGCACGCTATCCCGAGACCACAGCGGTGGACAAACAATAAATAAAATGTATATTATATATACAGTATAAATAAGTATGTACCGGTACGTAAAAAATTGAATAAATAAATCAGTGGCATTACAAATTCGAAGAGGCAGGGTTGACCGAATTGTTTGTTAGTAAATAACAGTATTGTTCTGTTAACAGAATTTATATGACACAGCGGAACATTTACCTTCAGTCATAGCAGCAGTCACATGTACGTAGATACTAATCATGCATAGTCAGGAACAAAAAGCAAATGAAGCACTTACCCAGTTTAGTAAACACTTACGAATTGCATTGCACTAATCGACGCCTCAGATTGACGTGAAGCGAATGTACGCGGGATGACATTAGTTCGCAAATCATCCGCAAACGAAGTAGGTCAGTGTTCCGCTGTGTTGGATAGTAACTACTTCCCTGTTTCAACTGTATATGTTTTCAAAACTGACCATTTATCAACTTTCGTTTCATTTTAATATAAATGTTGTATGGTAGAAATATTCCTGAGTGATTGATAAATATACATACAGTATATAAAAATGAGTCTGTCTGTCTGTCTGTCTGTCCTTTTAGACTCAGAAACTACTTGATCGATTTAAATGGGGGTTTCATCATCCATTTAGAAAAGTTTTATGGTATAATTAACATGATATGTAACATATTACATTACGTAATATATGGCCGGAGCTAAAAAAAAAATGCATCGGTGCACTAAAAGGTAGCTTTTGGAAACTTAAATTGCTTACGCTGCCTAATCCACGACAAATACACAAAATTAATGTATACATAATTGCATATCTCAAAAAACATTCTACAAAAAACGTCCGCGACAGCATATATATCTATCTTTTAGGGATAACTCACAATAACCAATTTTGTTTTTCAGCTGATGCCAAGAAGATCGGGATAAGTTATCAGCTCGGGGTACCTAAAAATAATTACAAAATAAATTTGATTTTTTTTCTACTTATTCAACTAAACATAAAACACCATTTATTTAGGCCTAGCAGTTCACGCCGGGTATTAGTAATAAATAAATAAATAAATAAATAAATAAATAAACAAACGGATGTCTTTATACCGAACTGTTATAACCTTATAACCATTTGAAAGTTCGGCCTGTTTTTACACGCTTTATATTAGCTTGACCTGTATCTATCTATGTAACGGAATCTTTCAACACGATTTTCACCCACTTGAAAACATTGGATCGACTTGAAACTTTGTATACGTGTAAATGACCAATGACAATACAATAATTTCATAATTTTTTCTAAGATCCTGGCCAGGATCATCAGGACATGAAAAAAAAAGACTGGTATAATAGGTTGCGGACGTATCGACTTTTTAGTCCATCGTTGTTAGAAATAATATTATATCCTCTGGTAGCTCGGTTGGTAGAGCGGTGGGCTATAGTGGTATATAGTTTCAGTAATCCATAGGTCGCTGGTTCAGATCCGGCCCGGAGGATTTTTTTAGAAAAATATTACTTTTAGCTCATACTACAATAGTATCGAATTTAAAGATATTTACATTTTTATCTTATTCTGTAAAATTTTAATGACAATTTTGTAAACGTACCACATTGTAATTCATCCAAAAAATATGACAAGGATACGATTAATTGTAACTATTTTTTATCTATATTAAAATATTCAAAAATATTATAATAATGTTAGATAATAATTATATAAAAAATATAATTATATTCATGCTTAGACACTAAAAATATCGTAAGCAATTACATTTTCAAGGGATTCCGGTTTATGACAATCAATTAAACTAAAAAAAAAAATATTAGTTTAAGAAACTAAATCAACACGCTCTATTAGAACACCAAACTAAAAAATGAAAAATAATTTTAATTTGCAACACGTTTGGGATAAAATTAAAGTGGTCAACAAAAAAATCATCTCCAACACATGTAGAATAAAACTAGAGTTATCTACAAAAAAATAATAATTTTACCATCAAAAGCGTGGGGTGCTTTTTATGGTTTTTACGTTTTCTTCTTAGAGACTTTACTTTTACCAACTGTTTGTTATCAAATATATTAATTGATATAGAGTACCCCATGCTTTTGATGGTAGATTTTTTTTTGTAGATAACTCTAGTTTTATTCTAGATGTGTTGGAGATGATTTTTTTGTTGGCCACTGTAATTTTATCCCAAGCGTGTTAGAAATTAAAATTATTTTTCATTATTTAGTTCGGTTTTCTAATAAAGCGTGTTGTTTTAGTTTTTTAAACTATTATTTATTCTTTATGTTGCGTTTAATGCCGTAGTAGTTTAAAATTGGAATGGAGACTTAACACATAATAAGGTTCAACATGGACTGTCTGAAGAAAGCTGAGAGACAATGAAAATAAAAAAAACAAGAAAAAATCTCCAGCACTTCGCGTCATAGTTTCAGTTGCTGCTGACAACAATTTGAAATCGGAATAAAAATAAAATGATTTGTGATTGCGATCCCTGTTTTTCTGCCCCCACCACGCTACCTCCCATGGTCTCCTGTCACCAGAGAGAGATCAGTTGACGTAAAGCAGTGTGATTGTGTGGCTGTTCTTCTCATGATAATTACAAATAAATACATCTGGATGAATGACTGCAATTTCCGGTGTGTCTATGTTAAGGTCAGTAGATGCACGTGTTCTGTCTCTTGATTATCTCATTTCCCTGAGTGTGTTTCATTTGTTGCCAGAAAACCAATATCGCCAACATTACAAATCCCACATGTATTTAATTATATGTTAAACTTCCTTTTACTCTTCCACAATAATTACTGTAACGTCTAATTAAATATATAAATAAATTATGCTAATACATACATATATATATATATAATGAGATATACAAACAATGTTTAATTATATATATATATTCATTTAATATTTAATTTTAGGAAGTTATATTTTGAGGTTATTTTAATTATATTATTTTTGGTCTGGACATCTTACCTCAATATTAATGTTGATTTGTTCTGGGAAAGCTGACGATAAAACAGAATTGTTTTGAAACATGTCCAAGAACAAATCAACATTAATATTGAGGTAAGATGTCCAGACCAAAAATAATATAATATATTTATTTATTTATTTATTCAAACTGATAGACAAGCAGATGCATGGGTGGGTAGACGAATGCGTGGATAGGTAGGGCTACATGTAGTTGATTGGAAAATAAGAAAATAAATGTAGAAATGGATGTTTTAATAAATTTACAGTTAAAAAAAATCCGCTAAAAGTAAAGAAGTTGTTAATATTAAAAAAAATAAATCAATAAGTAAACAAGCTGAAAGTAGCTAAATTGAGAGATATGTAAATTCAAATATAGATGTAAATACGAATATAGTTTATTATAAATAATAATAATAATAATAATAATAATAATAATAATAATAATAATAATAATAAAATAATATAATAATAGTAATTATTATGATGATTATTAGTAATATATATAGGCCTACATATATATATATATATATTTATTTATTTATTTTAATGTTGGACTAAAATATTTGTGATTCCCTGTCTTTTTTTTTTAAATATGACTGCTGGTCCACGGCTGTGATCTCGCGGTAGCGTTGCTGCCTCGTATGCAGCGTGCTCAGGTTCGATCCCAGGTCAGGACAAGTTTCCTCGGTAATGTTTTTTATTTCAGAGTTTTTCTTCGCCTGTACATGACATTTGAGAAAACATTAAGGACCAAACGGTTCCCGAACATCATCTGTCATCATAATCATTGTTATCACACTCGCCGTGATTAGTATGAATATGTGTATGATTGGTGTATTTCGTCTTAATGTTGTGTTCTCTCGAAGAAACCCGTGACATTGAGCTGATCACTCATTCGGGAAGGCCCTTCATGTCCTTGTGTGATCAGAAAGGTATGTTTGTGATCCTTAGTTTTGAATCCCTCTTCCGAGAGATCGTGCTACTGTTAGGCCCAGGTGGCATGTTGCACGTAAAAAGTACTAAGTTAATGGAATTGATTGACTCTGTTGTGTAAAAATAACTAATTAAATAAATATGAAATTATTGTATTGTCACGGGTCCTTTACAAGTATACAAAATTTCAAGTCGATCCAATTATTTTAAGTGGGTGAAAATCGCGTTAAAAGATTCAGTTACATAGATAGATAGATAGATAGATACAGGTCAAGCTAATATAAAGCGTGTAAAAAGTGAGGGTACATACTGTATGTTCTATATGCTGATACATAATTATACCACTCACCTTTATTAATTTAACTATACGTATAAGGTGCATTGCAAAATGATACAACCACATACCGATAGAAAGGCACATCTAAATAACAAATATGTAGGCCTACACAATTAGAAAATTTATTTGCATATGCCTTATACGTTGTGACATAAGTCTGTCAAAAACTGCAACTGATTTAACGTTTAAATTGTAACTTAATTTAATATAATACCTCAGAGGATCTCCATAGGATTTATATCAGGATAATTTGCGGCCCACTCCATTACATGTACACCATTCTGCAGAAACCATTTCCATGTACAGTTCGCAACATGAATAGAAGCATTATCCTGTTGGAATATCCAAAATGGACCTCCAGTCGACTCTCCAAAAGGTATAATGTGAATATTTAGTAGATCTTAATAGTAGCTTTCATTAGGCCCATAGGGAAGGCTATATTTGTTTGGTCCCGTAACCAACCCAGCTCATACCGTTGGTGACTTACCTCCTTGTTGATGTTTTGAACATATCTGCTCTTCTTTCCGCAAATCATGTCAATAATAGCGGCGCATCTATATTGAATTTTTTTCTCACCACTGATCAATACTTGTTTCCATTCGAATTTTCAGATCATGTGTTGCTTTTCTGAAACTACTCGTCGCGTCTTGTGTATTTCGGTCACTCAAGGCTGCGTTATTCTTTCTGTATATCAACAATTTGTTTCGAGCTACCATTCTAGATACTTGTGCATCTTAATGTTGGGATCTTGAAGACATAATCTTCCCAGGGAGGTAACATCTGCACTCGGTCCTCTGATAACTAACCTCTCCTGTAGCAGTGTAAGTTTACATAGTTTTCCAGGATACTTATTTACCAGTTCTTGCTTCAAAAAAACTATTCACCACCCATGGGCATCTGTGAATCGTCCATGCTATTTCTCTAGATGATAACCCTTCCTCACTACAAGCGAATATCTGCCCTTTCTCTAGCACTACCGCTTTATGCGTTTGATTCTGTGACCCAACCACATATCGATAACACTATGGAATTTGGCTGCTAAGGAGCCAGTATGCAGCACTCAGGGCGATGCACTCAGCAGCAACTCTTTCTCTACATCGGACAGTCTTGGTTTTTGTCCTATTGTCTTAAACATTTGAAACTAACTGAAAATTCCAGTTGCGTACTTATACACGCCCTTTACAGTAACACCGGCAGTAATAGAGAATAAGAGAAGTATGACTTGTGTTTGTTTGCTTGGAACTGGTGGTTGTATCATTATGCAACAGCTGGTTCTATCAATTTGGAACAGACAAACTCGTGGTTGTGTTAACATACAGTAGGAAGTGTCTTTGTTTATATAATGTTTGTTTTGCACATATCATATACTTCATATAGCTTAAGATTGTGGAATGCAACGGGAAGCTACCACGCCTATAATTCCCTAGTAAAGTTGCAAAGCATAGCATGAAAAATGCTATGATTGCAGTGAAAAACCTGGCCTCGGGCAGAATTACTATGGATGGATATTCTGAGATAAGTTATTACCTTATCGTTCTGCCACCTTTTTCAGTACAGTCTCAAAAAAAGCGGTGGTTGTATCAGTGCACCATATTATAGTCTTAATACAGCTTAAGTAGTTACATGTTCTCTGATTCTATCCATAGCAGGAGAATAGATTATTTTACTGGCAATTTATGAACAATTTGACGGTATTATAACATAGGAAACATTTTAATTAGCCTGTGGCATATCAACAACATGCATGCTGACATGTTCTAAATTTAATTAAAAACGTAATAAATATGATTGACACGTAAAATACTAAACTAAACTTTATGACGCTACAGGCCTCAAAGGTTCGTGGTCTTCTGGTTCCGTACTACTACATACCCATAACATGTAATATTTTGAAAAATAAATTTGATTTTCACATTTTCAACTTTTAAAACGTGTCCCTTAAACAATCCAGCAGTTTCGGAAAATATTATCTGTTGATCTCATATCCACATGTCTCACTCACAAATGTGGATGACCATCCAGACAGTATGTGATCAGCATGTCATGTCTCCCAGCTGTTATAAGTTTTTTTTCTGTGAACTTTTTACTACCATTTTTTATTGTATCATATCTGCATTCCTGAATGTAATTGATTCCCATCCCTTTTACTAGTATCCTTGCACCCGTCTTCTACAAAATTGCATCATTGTGTTAGCATTCGATATTTCCAATCAAGTAAACTAATACGACCCTATTTTACTCGTATATTGGAGAAATTAACATTTCGCATTAAAATAAATGAATGCACTTCTTTCCTTCCCTCCTAAACCAAATAATGTGTTCTGTTTGTATATTGCAACTGCGATATATAACTCTTATAGGTTTTGCATTTTTTCGAGATATTCTAGTAACACAAAAGGCCAGATTAATATTAATTATAGGCTATGTTCATGGATGTCAATATCCCTC
The DNA here is from genome assembly GCA_030220185.1 of Diploptera punctata. Taxonomy (NCBI): domain Eukaryota; kingdom Metazoa; phylum Arthropoda; class Insecta; order Blattodea; family Blaberidae; genus Diploptera; species Diploptera punctata. The sequence goes on from JASPKZ010007266.1 coordinate 757,266, forward strand.
TGCATGGTTATGAGAGGCCACATAAGCATACATGCAGGTATAAATGCATCGATAATTTAACTTACAGTGTAGTTATTTATGATTGTTGTCGCAATATCACTAATTAATATTATAGGTGTATTTCCTAAAGGTTTAAACAACTATTGTAGGTCTACATGTAAAACCAAGAATAGTTGAATTTCAGAGATATTCATTTCGTCCCTTCTGGTGACACCTCTGGAAATGTTAGTATATAAAACTATCTCTGTATTCATATGAGTATTTGATAGAACGTGTTTGTTGGTTTTTAGTATTTCCTCACCATCGCCTAATAATATCACCAGAGCCCGGATGTATGACAAGTGGTTTATTATTAGTGATTTAAAAAAAAAATTACAGACATGATATTTCTGATTTCTCAAACATTATGAGAACGCTTTATATTTTGTCTCGTTTTGCCACTTTTGTACTGTACTCTTTGTTTTGTACTCTTCTTCCTTTTTCTGATAATTTTTGCTATTATTTTACGATTTTCTTTATTTTTCCTTTATTGTAATTTAGTGTCTGTTTGGCAGGAATTAGAAGTAATTCTTTGTCTTAACTTAGCCGTTGCTAAGTTAGTATTGCGGCGGATTTAATTTTGTTTGTCGTTTCCTCATCGTGAAACATTTTCACCGATATATGTTTGAGGAAGTTTCATTATTCGTCCGACAACAAAATATCAGTGTTGATGCTCTCAGGAAACCTTGTAGTTATATGCAACAAATTAGAAATAATATTAAAAGAGCGAATATCTATGTTTCGTAATTTTTCTTTATAAATAACGTTGTTTAAAAATATAAATTCCTTTTTTTACTGGCTATATTACATTTCTGTCTGCCATTTTATACAAATTTTTAACTCCTGAACATCCCCTCTGATCATCAGCATATGCCAAGGGCTGGTTAATACCATTGAGTTGTACGCTCCCTTTATATCTAAATATTTCATTGCTTGCTCTAGAACAAAATTGGATAGCAGATAAGGTAGTGCATCTCCTTGCTTTAATAGGTTATATCAGCTGGTGATATTGTAGGCCTACCCTATTATCAGGTGATAGTAAATAGTAAAAGTCAATGCGCATTTTGTTAAATTACAATGCACAATGAACTTAGAAGTAAATATATATAAAACTGAATATATGACCATAAATACAAACACATGAGGGGACACTTAACAGATAAAGGAAATTTTGAAGAGCTGACGGAATTAAAATACCTAAGAACGGTAATTACAAACAGGAGGATTTAGGCGCAGAAAGTTAATATTATTGTAAGTTTAAATTTGATAATACATGCTATTATATATTACAGGTCTCGTGTCTTCTCAAATATATTAAAAAATAAAATATCCAGCGACGATTCTGCCAATTATATTATAAAGTTGCGAAATGTGACCACTTATTCCAAGAGAGGAGAATATAAGGGACTTAGGGTTGAGTCACATATTGTTCTTTCTGAGATATAAGGATTTGAATGTTTTAAAAAATATATAAATACTAATTGGTCAGTATTGTTGTTAATACTTTGTGTGTCTATATGTTTTAACTCATCACTGGCGCACTTACAAATGATTTTATGGATATTTCAATATATTTATATGCTATCATTGTAATAAATAACAGTTGTTAACAGAATGTGGCTTATCATGTTACTGCCCTAAGCCCTTCAAATATTATGAGCTTTAGAGAACAAAGTGGATAGGAAAATGTTTGATGAAAGAGAAACGAAAAGACAAGTGAATGATTTTATGGGAAACCAGATGTAACAAGAACAGTTAAGTATTGTAGACTTAGATAGGTGAGACATGTGTCACTTCTTGTACTGTAGAAGAGCGAAAACATGTAGCATATATCACGAAGAATAAGGAGGGATAACAACATGAATTAATGTAAGTGAATTTTTTAATGTTATAGGAAATTATTGGGAAATGGTACTCGAAAATAATGATGTCGGCACGGTAATGAACTGCCGAATTCGATACTGTCATTGAGTTAGATGGAGTTACTAGAATATTACCGGTATATTTATAGGAGCTCCCGGGCAGTGTTTAGGATTTCACTCACCGTATGACAGAAATACTGGAAGTCTCAAGCATCCATTCAACTGAATAAATTCGATATAGAACTCTAAAAGTAGGTTTATGAGTTCAAGAATTTTTTTCTTGTTTAAAAATGTACGTGATATATTCATGCCAGATAAGTTTCACGTTTATATCGAATTAATATTTCATGAGGCGCCATATCTTTCTCTCGAAGTTTAAATCGAGAATTTTCCATTCTCCATTTATCTCTTTTTAAATCGATTCAACAGAGACATTTACCTTAGTATTATTCCTTGATGAATAACAGTTGTATAACTGGTGGTAATAATAATAATAATAATAATAATAATAATAATAATAATAATAATAATAATAATAATAATAATAATAATAATAATATAAACTTTATTTATTTTGTCAGGAGCTTTTTATTACATCGTTATGCGAGGACTGCTTAAACTAATCGAATTCTTTATGGAGTCGAAATTAAGGCCCGAGTTTGCTAGTTTACGAATGTATATTTCTTTTTATAATTAAAGTGTCATTGGGAGGAAACAAAAATTGCACCCGGTAGATTGTTGAAATTGTCACCACTAAAATTTCAGCTTTCAGGTTAGTCCCAATTCTTTACGGTCCGATTTTGCTAATTAACGAGCTCGGTATTGTGTGTCATATTGGAACGTTGCACGAGAGTTTGATTGTGAGGAAATCATGGTGGCCACTAGAGATATTTTTAAATTTTGGATTTCCAGTAAGAGAGAGAGATGAGTTTGGATCGGATAAAGAATGAAGAAATAAGAACAGATTTAAATATATATCCATTGAATGATAAAATCAAAGAATATAGAGAAATATGGTTAGACATGAATGTAACAAGATTACCAAAAGCAGACTTTAACTACAAGCCAAGAGGTTCAAGGAATGTAGGAAGACCAATGAAAAGACATGTGAGGCGGAACAGGCAATTTTCTAGCCCGTGAAGTGAAGAAGAAGAAGACGAAGAACAAGAAGAATTTCCGGCAAACCCCATATTCTAATAGTCGGATATCACAAATTTCTTTATCGTATTATTTCAATAGCATAAACTAAATATCATCGCGAGAAATATAAAATTGCGGCCGCTACAGTGATTTCAAAATTTGTGACGAGTTTCGTCCAAAAAAAACAACAAAAAAATCCAAGCGCTAGAGAGTTATGATATAGAGATAGATATATATATAAATTCTAACCGTTAAAGTTAGAGCCATATATAGGCTATATATATATATATATATATATATATATATAACGGCCATTTTTACTGTCTTCTACGATAGATGGAGATTTTTTTAAAAAGTTTTCATGAGAACAACATCAATAGCTTCATTCCTTGAAAATTCGCTAAAAGCATAGACGTACTTAGTCCTAAAGGTTGTAAATACAATTAAAATATTAAATTATATTTTTTCTCTTGGGGTTGTCATGAACTTGGGCAGCTTGTTGGCCTGTTCTGAGTTGTTATAACAATAGATTCACATCAAGTAGTCTCTTCGTGGAACGATCTAGTCTTTTTATTGTTGGTTTATATATTTTTTTAGGATTTTAGGTAATTTGTCTTTTATCATTATGACTACATGTTGTAGTCACATGGATCTTTTTTTTATTTTTGTAAACTCTGGAGTTACGTTATCGTTTATGCTGTTCTTATTCTTAAGGCGTCTGTCTGTTGCTTTAATGGTGCAAGATAAGACGTAATCTTGTAAAATAATAGGAAGGACTAGTACCTTCTGTAACGTGGTTCTGGGTTTCATTAATATTGAGATAGGTTTGAATAGGTGCTATTTATTATATGTTATATTCACAGCCTAGGCCTATTTGTTCTTCTTATTCTTCTTGTGGCATGAATTGAACCTTTTTGCTTCGTTCCGGCTTCAAGTTTTATACCTGCTGTGCCCATCTCTTTCGTAGGCGTTTCTGATCTCTTTTTCCTCCTGTTAGTTGATAGCTCAGACTTTTCCTAGACAATCTGTTGGTATCCATTCTGCAGACATGTTCGTATCATTTTCTCCTATACTCTTCTATTTTATCTGTCAAACTGAATATTTGTAGTTATTTACGGATATCTTCACTTGGTTTTTTATCCATTGACGTATATCCTGCCACAAATCGTAAATATTTCATTTTTGCTGCTTCTGTTCTCTTAATAGACTTTTGTTTATTCAAAGTCCATATTTCTGAGCCATACACAATGTTGCTAAATAAATAAATATAAAAAAATTGCAGATACAGCCAATACCTTAGAACATTTTAAATGTGTTTCTTTTCTTACTTTCTTTCACAGTATTATTTTAAGGGTGCGACATAAATATTGTAATATTTGTAATTTATTATTTATGTCTTTTTCTCTATTACAACCTAAAGATACACCTATATAATTCAAATCTTTAACTTCTTCTAGCGTATTGTCATTTAGTACTATTTTTGTTATTTCCATTTTTTTGCCTATTTGTTATATTTATAAAAACTATTCAACTTCTTTCTAATATTTTTTGCTTTTCGCACGGAATGCTACTTTCTGCATATTTAGGAACTAGTAGTAGTAGGACTTTATTAGACAAAAAGTAAGATATTTACAATATTATTTACAAATATGGGTCGCACGGGCAGTAAGCCGTACGTGCTGTTAACAGTCCGTTACAATAAAGTAATAATTGGTACTAGTGTAAAGGAAAATAAACAACAAAAAAGCAATAACATTACAATTACATAAAGAAAACACAATAATATTACAATTAAATAATAACACAACAGCATTATACACTAAAAAAACATTAACATTACAATTACATAAAGAAAACACAATAATATTACAATTAAATAATAACACAATAGCATTATACACTAATTAATTTATATATAATTGTTAAGAATTAATGGTATTGCATTTTGATAACATATATTTATTCATGAATGAGTGTTGTCCATATTTTCCGCGCTTTGTCCAGAAATTTACCGAGGTTTATCCAATTTTCTGGATTTACCAATAACTCGTAGCATGCCAATCTTTCCCGATTTGAATTTAGAAATCTTTCCGGTAATAACTGACGTCTCCAATATTCTAAATAATTACATTTTCCTAATATATGTATCTCATCTTCAAAGTTCCCGCACATTGGACATATTCACATATCGTGATCGTCGCTAATTTTTAGAAATTTCCGTACCCCGAGCCTAAACCAAGCAAGCTCTGATCTCTCCTTAACTCCTAGGTTGAGTATATACGATTCTTTTCCCCAGACGTGTTTTAGGTCTCTTTGTAAACACAGTGAGCGTTTTCCTGTACATTCGGCGAAAGTATCTTGTTGGTTTTTATCTAAGTACCTCCTCCTTATTTTTCTCCACACGTTCTTGCGATTTTCAGTCCCTTTTTCCCATATCCAGCCCATCCCGGAACTAAATATATTTACTTAATCCTATTTTATTAATAACATTTTAAAAATTGGGTCAAATACTTTGAATGTCGTGTGTTTTGTTTTATTTATGGAGATTATTAGGCCATATTATATAATTAGACTATTAGCGTATTTCCAAGAAATTAATCTATTGAGATTGTTCTCATGAAAATATTTTGATTTTTTATACACATTTTCGTAGATCCTCCTTAGTAGACACCGAAAATAATGTCAAAAATTTGTAGGTCTATATGCATACACGAATATATGTGTGTGTGTGCGTGTGTCTGTTAAAGCTTTATTGACCGCATTTTTTTTTCGAAACTAAAATCGATTTATAATATTCAATTTAAATAATAAGGTCGCATTTAAAAAGTAAGGCCGAGTTTGAATTTCTTCGAAAAAGCAGTATAACGGTGTCGTAGATTAACGGAACGTAGGCCTAAAATAAGCAGAAGCCTGAAATAAGATGCTTCCGAGCCAAATTTGTGGGCCCATAAACGCCTAGATTTGAATTACGACTGTAATGACCATTGAAGAGCATAGTTAAATAAAATACTATTTATCTGGCACCGTCATTGTCTCTGAAAGTCAGTGTGGAAATTCCTGATGTAACATTATAAATATTGTGGAGATGTACTTGTAGTTAGGTAATACACAATTGCGTGATTTTTCTGTACACAAGGCCGTGTTAAATTTGTGACAGGCAAGTTCACTTATTCCCAGTCTATGTTGGATATAAACTCATTTAACTGCACAGTGTGAGTGGTAATTAGGTTTTCCACGCGCGCGGAGAGAAACAGTCTGGGTCCACCTGCGGAGTGATACAAGGCTGTATTTAACTTCATTAGCAGCACTATTTTTAGTAGAAGGCGGGATGTCAAGGGATGGATATTGATGGTGCTATTAAAGATCAGGATATGAAGAATGATGGCCATGGACTGTTTAGAATCTTCACATAACCAAAATATCGCCTCTCTCAAGAATTATTATCCTATTTTCCCCATTTTAATTTTTTTTGTTTCCTTCTTGTTATTTTTATATTTATTCCTACTGATTTAAATATATTTTTTTCTTCTTTTCCTCTTCTGTGTTCTCTATTTCATAATATTTTCCTTTTAATGTTATCTTTTTTTTCTTTTTCTGGGGAAAGTTTTCCCGATAGACAAGTGTTCGCTTATATTATTATCTCTCAGTTCAATACTTTTTAAGATATTTATGATAATCCATACATGGATTATTACAATTACAATACCAGCCCAAACGGTCACTGATAATCGCCTGACCATCAATATCATATTCACCTCATTAGATTAAGTTTAGGATTAAGGCCTCTCCTTGCGCATAATTACCATTATCGTAACCCATTATATAATTAGAGGAACATAACACCCCTTTACAGGCGCCCGAACCTCAGAAGTGGGTTACAATACGCCAATACCAGGAGATAATACTAGAAATTTCGAAATGACCAAAAAAAGACTAGTGGCAATGAATTAAAACAAATTATAACACCATGCATTACAATATTTACAAAGAAATTACGTACTTCAATTCCTACGTAATAAGTATTCTAATATTAGTTCATCAATTATATTTCATAGTTTCAGATTAAACTTATACTTTCGCTGACATATAATTAAACATTTTTTTTTTGCAAATGCCCCAGGTTGTCTTTCGACATTCCTGATGTTCTCTCCTGGCTTGTCGTACTTGTAACCCACTTCTGAAGTGGGGTCGCCTGGAAAGCGGGGATACGTTGCCCCGATGATATGATGGGTGATGATGATAGTGGTGCGCCAGGAGAGTTCCTAATCCTAAGCTTAATCTAAGATGAATATGAATGATGATGATTGAGATGGCCATATGCTTTCGGGGACCGTTTGGGCCTTAAGGTTTTCCTGACATTTGTCTTACAGGTGAGAAAAAACGCCGATAAAAACCTCACCCAGAAAAACTGTCCTGACCGGAGATCGAACCCGGGCCCTCTGCGTAACACCGCAGCACGCTACCTCGAGACCTCAGCGGTCCATCCATAGTAATTCTGCCCGAGGGCAGGTCCTTCGCTGCAATCATAGAATTTTCATACTATGCTTGCAGCTTTACTAGGGAATTATAGGTGTGGTAGCTTCCCGTTGCTTTCCACACCGGTGAAGGATGATGATGATAAGGAAGATTATGATGATGATGGCCATATGATTTCGGGGACCGTTTGGGCCTTAAAGGTTTCCTTACATTTGTCTTACAGGTGAGTAAAAACCCCGATAAAAACCTCACCCAGAAAAACTGCCCCGACCGGGGATGGAACCCGGACCCGCTGCGTGACAAGGCAGCACGCTACCTCGAGACCTCAGCGGTGGACACACATAATTCAAATAAGGCCAAATAAATTAGTAATTTTGAAAAATATATGGTCAAATCCTCCTTATTTGCTGTGAAATTTTTTTATAACTTACTTAAGGTACTGAATAGAAATTTTATAGCTAAATACTCCATATTTGCTGGAAATTTTCATTAATTAAAAGAATGCTCAGTTCGGTTCCATCATGCCCCATAATAATCACTTATTCATTATATATATTTGAGTATGTAAGTGTCGAGATAAATCCTAAGCTAAGTTCAATTAATGACGGTGCACATGTCATGTACCCCAAGTTGTACCATTAGAACTCCTAAGGGTGGTGAGAATGGATGTAAAGTAATGTCTAAAATTACTGTGATTAGTGTCCAATTTACAGTTTTCCGGGTCGCTAAGTTCGTTGGTCACATTCCCGATGACATTTAAGCCAACGTTTGACTCGTAGCTTCGCTAGCTGCTGATTGAAGTGAGATGTAGAACAAATTGTAAAGGATCGTTATTAATGTCGTATCTACAACTTCCGGGATCACTGAGATAAATAGTGACACTCCGTTTGTCATTTAAATATAAATTCAGCGACCATTTGTATGGGGGCGAGAAGGGATGAAAAATTAAATTCCAAATTATCCGAGAATAGTGCCCATTCCATGGTTTTCAGGATCACTAAGCTGATTGGTGCCAGGAAATTTTAAATAAATACCCAGAAAACGCTGGACAATCAGCCAATTAAAAACAATAATTGTTATAACTACTGACTCACTGATACTATCGAACTCGTAGGTTCAAGGCCGCGCGGACATAAGCTCTCCATACATCCCTATCCTGAGCTAATGTTTTCCAATCATTCCCTGTATAATTTACTTCCCTCAAGACATAGTTAATGTTATTCTCCCACCTCATTCTTGGTCTACCAACTGGGCGTTTTCCCTATGGTTTTCCTAGAAGAAGCTTCCATGCACGTCTTTAATTCCCCATTGTGCCACATGTCCTGCCCATCGCAGTCTACGAGACTTAACTGTTCTTATTATATGTGGCTTCCTATAAAGACCATGTTATGTAGTCTTCTTCATTCACCTGTCTGTTCGTCTCTCTTTGGTCCAAAAAATGTCCTAAGAATTTTTCTTAAATACCCGTAATTCATGATATATTATAACTAAACTAATGTTATTATTGAATGTTAATTTTTTATATTAAGATATTTTAAAATTCAATTCTATAATATATTACTGAACCAGTTTCAAGTTTACGTAGGTATTTTTGCAGTCTCATCATATTTTGTTGATGTCCTTTTGAATCGTACATTCTATTAATTAACTACAATTAATCAAATTCGATTTGATATAAAATATTATATTGTACGTTACTAAAAAAAAAAAAAACTTTTTACGAATTATTTTAGAATTCCACTCTCAACTAAGGTTTAGCCGTGAACATTTATACATTCATTCCTAAAAATCACATCCAGTAACGTAAATAACTATAACACATTTATTAACGAGGAAACTAAATACAATTTAATAATGAGCAAGGATAACAATGATTGACATTTCGCCCGTGAATAAATAACTGGATTACTAGACCTTCTGGTGCACTATTGCAGATTGCATTTTGTATAAATATACATTTTTATAGAACACTTGAAGAATGACGGATATATGACTTTCTCAAGTGCATTTCCAGTGCATTTTATCACGAACTCCACTATATTTAAAATTGTACTTACACGTGCTGAAGTCAGTACCCATGACACGTGATTCACAACTTGAAGCCGATTTAAATACCATAATGTCTAGTTTCCAGCTGTTTTGTTGGATAAAATGAAGATTCTAAAGTAATGACAAATTGGTTACCCCACTGTGCGTGATGATGGAGAAGGTTCGGTTTACGTGGCTTCCATGTAATATTACAATTATGTACCTATAATGGAACAGTAGTTAAACGAAAAAAAAAATATCCGCAAACAAACATCTCTACCTTCGTCAATGGGCAGATCGGTATTAAACGCTGCAATTGCGCCCAAAAGTCCCAAAAATTTCATTTTGAGAGGGGAAAAATTAAATTTGCAGATGAAATGTCTGTATTGCATCTAAAGACATAGTTTATTATGTGTTGTAATGCATACTTCTCTCCATCTCTTGAATTTGTTGTAGTATAGCTTATAGCTATGGAATTCTCTCCACCTCGTGTATTCCTGTAGAACAGACTTCTCTCCACGTTGGATATTAGATATAGTTCAGACTTCTCTCCACCTCGGTATTTGATGTAGTATTAGTTCTCTCCATTTAGGATATTGATGTAGTACAGATTTCTCTCCAACTCGAATACTTGATGTAGTAAAGACTTATCTCCATCTCGGGTATTTTATTATAGTATACAGGGTGCTCTAAAACTTCTAGGACTTGTAGAGGGGTCTGAGTTGATAATATTTAGAATTGGAAACCAAGTCCGGAAACTTACCGTTTCCGTGCTACAGCCGTTTGAAAACATGTTTTTAACGCGACCACTTTTACAAGTAATTTATTATGAGGCGTGACACAGAACATCACTTGTTTTACAATTGAACTAATTAATAACCAAAGAAACAAAATTGGAAACTGAATCACTTTTCACAGACACTTTTGTTTACAGTTAAACTTTAACTGTTTTTGTCCTTTTGAAATGATGATCCACTACAAGTGCGGTTCGATATGACGACCAGCAACTTCGTTGCACACATTGTACATATGAATGATGTTTTGGTAAACGCGCTATATCACACCTGGTGTATCTGCAATCTCTCCTGCAGCGACCACAACTCGTGCCACCAGACCTTCTTCTGTCTCTACTGAAGTGTCATAAACCAAACTCTTCATATGACCCCAGAAGAAAAAGTCCAATGGAGTCAAATCAGGTGACCGTGGAGGTCATGCAATTGGACGACCTCGGCCTATCAATCTTTGTTCGAATTGTCGGTCAAGATGTTCCCGAACATGAAGCGAAATGTGAGGGCGTGCGCCGTCATGCTGAAACCACATGTTTTGACGGACGTTCAATGGCACAGTATTCGACAACACACCCAATACTTCTTGCAGGAAGATCAAGTAGATGGGACATGTTAGCCTGGGTGGAAGCATGTACGGTGCAATCACATGACCATCCATACCTGTCTACACATTCATTGAACATCTGTGTTGGAATCGCTGGACATGCGCGGCATGAGGATTTTCGTCTGCTCAGACATGGCTGTTTCGTGAATTGAGTATAGAATCCCTAGTTAACGTACATTCATCTGTGAAGAAAATGCGCCGTGGAAATATGGGCTCGTTGATGCAGCGGTGCAGAAACCACGTACAGAACTTAACGCGTAGAGCTAAATCGGCTGGCAATAGTGAATGTACCCAAGAGGAAATGTGTTGAACTCATATTTTGAGAAATTCTATTGTAAATAATAATGCAAATATTAAAAACTTTATCGCTCTGAAACAGGTGTCGGGTCATTGTACTTCTCGAGTAAGCAAGGTCTACTTACCGATTCCGTGTCTTCGTTGCTGGTATTAGTTAGCTTTTAAAAGGGTTTCGTGATCAGAATAATATTCTGGCATTAATATTAGATTTATTCGTGGAAATTAAATTCAACCTACCAGAAATATATACAGTGTGTATATAATAATAATAATAATAATAATAATAATAATAATAATAATAATAATAATAATAATAATAATAATAATGATGATGATGATAATCATAATCATAATGACTATTTAACTCATGCCCCAAATGGGAGTCAATGACCAATCACGTTTCAATGATTTCTGTTTTACAACCAATCAGAGCCGCGTTTCACGAAATATTTATTAGTGTTATAATTACCATATTAAAGAAAGCTCCTCCTTTTTAATATTCTGAACAGGTCTGACCATTATTTTGCAGTGACAGAGCCTGTTAGAAATACGGCTACCAGATTGTATATATAGTGCATGAATGTCAACACATGCCGCATGCGGGAGTTAATATAAAAACATTTGTAGCAATTGATTATACCACAAAAAAAAGAAACCACTGTTTGCACTTTCTTAAATGTATTTTTTCCCAGGTAACAATCCAGAAAAATATAATTGCCATACCTACATCATACGACATCAGAAATGAATTAATATACAGTTTGATGTGTTTCATTTTTTCTCCACTAGAGACAATTCTTATAATATTGCGTTCCTTTGGCAATAAATAGTATGATCTGGTTGCAGTGATAAACAAAAGAAGCAGATGCAGCGTACCTATCGTTTCTCATTTGTTTTCAAACTTCGCTGTTAACATTAAATATATAAATATTTTAAAATAACTACAGTTAAATAATGATTTGTGAGTAAACAGCTTAATTTTATTCGTTAAATAGTCCTAACAAATGCCACTCTTGATTTCCAAATTCTCTAGATAAATTCACTCCTCACTTCGTGAGTCGTGAATTTATCGATAATTTGGAAATCACTCGTGGCATTACGTATGACAATATTTTGTCTAATACATGTTTTCTAATTGTAACTAACTCTAACTCACTGACACTATCGAACCCGTAGGTTCATGGCCGCGCGGACATAAGCTCTTCATACATCCCAATCCTGAGCCAATGTTTTCAATCATTCCCTGTATAATATACTTCCCTCAAATCATAGTTAATATTATTCTCCCACCTCATTCTTGGTCTACCAACTGGGTGTTTTCCCTCTGGTTTTCCTACAAGAAGCTTCCATGCACGTCTTTCATTCCCATTCGTGCCACATGTCCTGCCCATTTCATTTTTCATTTTCTAATTGTAACAATCTATGAAATATTTACGAAATGAATCGGAGATACATTGAACCATAATCTTACGAGTATTACAATGATTTGAATGGAGACGGAACTCGGTGGTCTCAGAATCTAAGATGTCCGTGTTTAGATTCTGCTCGGTGATGAATTTTGACCTGTATAGTTTCTTTCGGAGCGGTAGTAAAGTCATGTGTTTCGAATTGCACATTTACGACTCGTAAAATAACTTAAAAACTGAAATTGTAAGATTTTCGGCTATTTCACACCTAAATTTTAATCGCAACACCAATAACCTGAAATGTTAAAATTGTGATTAGCTACATAAATATACCAACTTACATTCCTATTCTGTACTGTAAATATTCAAACGAAAGATCCGTGACGTGGTTCATTTCGTTTCCCGGCGTGGAATTGCATTTTTAATCTATTCAGACAAATATGTACATACGTAAAACAGGAAAATGATTTGAAAAAAATAAAATCCAGGATATCAGTATTTAAATAGACATAGCAAAAATGCGGAAGAAATATATTGATAGAATGAAGAAAGATACACATAATACATAATACAGGCTTTCCACTTTACAGCAGTTCGCCCTTGATTCATGCTTTCCAGAGATTCCTATCTTCCCATTGTCCTTCTTCCATACCCCTCTTCATCATGACATAATATATTCCCTCATACCATGTTCTTCTACTTCTCCCCCTCTTCCTTCTGCCTGGTACCATTCAATCTAACATATGTTTAGGCCACTGGTCTTCCGACATCCGTTGTACATGCCCATACCACTGTAAATCTCTCTTTGTTATCCTTTCGAAAACAGTTTCTTGTGCATCCATTTCTTGTCTGATATATGTATTTCGAATATGTTGTAGCCTGGATATTCTCATACTTCTCCGTAATCCATCCATTTCTGTCGCCAAGATTATGGAGAAAGATCGGATAGTAAAAATCTCTAAATAGAATGTCTGTCTACAGTGGCGTAGTTCAATGTTGAACCTTGGGCTCTCCTTTGTAGGAGTTACAAGACCAAGTTACGCATATTTGCCAACAGATGTCATGAATGATATGCGGTCAATATACCGACTCAATGAGACATCTAGCAGGCAAATGCATTACTACCTTTAGAATGATGAGATCGTTACATTTTGCTTAGAGTAATTTTATTCAGGTTTAAGGATCTTTTACGAGCCTGAAAATCGTCAGACTCGGAATCCACGGCTTAAAGTCTCTCCCGTAGGACAAGCTCCTTGCATTTTTCCATCCTACAAAAATTGAGACCCCTGTCGGGTTTGTACCCGCGACCCTCGGATCAGAGGCAAGGAGCATAACCACCAGCGCACCGCGGCCGCCTAAGCAAAAAAAAAAAAAAAAAAAAAAAAAATAAAGGCAATTCATGACTGGTTGAATATCATCAGAAAAAATACCTGAAAGAAAAAACAAACATAATCTGTATATTGAACAAAACAAGAAGAATTAGAAGAGGAAGAACAAAAAGTTGAATGGGTCTGGACGCATTTCTTAATTTGTGTTTTTCTATATTGTCTTCGGCCTACCGCTAACCACATATAAAAAACGGCTAGGTTGGTCGCATATAATATTTTTTTATTGGGAGCATAAAAAGCACAAAACTTATAGTAGAGTGTTCTACTGTCCTGCGTGTGTGGTCATATGTCAATAGACCGAGGGAAGTTTCTTGTTGGCTTCATCAGGTCCTATAAAAGTAGGTAGTGTAGGAAGGATGAAGGAAAAGAAAAGAAAGAACATTGAGGTAATTCACTTTACGTGTAATTTTTAACAGAAATCCATTAATTGAACCTTGAAATGTTTGGCCTTGTTCTTCCTAAAGGTCAGAGAAGCGAGAACGGAAACAAATGGTGATAGAATGATGTAACCCTCCTTTGATCCCGGTTTATTGTTGCAATAAATAGAACAGTAACTTTACAAAGGTCAGCTCAGTTTCCTTTATTGATCCACATCACAATGTAATTTGTTTTCCTGCGGTAATATTATATACATTGCACGTAAAATCGAGTGAGTTGGCCCAGACAGTAGCTTTCGTGATTCTTATTCGGAAGTACGAAGTTAAAATCTCCGGCAGAACAACTTGGAATTAATTTTTTTCGTTAGTTTTCCTCACTCATCAATACATTTACTGGGTATGAATCTATCACACTCCATTTTATATTATTATTATTATTATTATTATTATTATTATTATTATTATTAATATTATTATCATTATTATTAAACTTACAAAAAAACATATTTGGCAATAAATAACAATGAAAGTGAAAATTTAATATTGCAAGAAGGAATTCAAATAAAGCAAGTGAAACAAACTAAATATTTGGGAATAATTATGGATAATATTGAAGGTATAGGCAAAGAGAACGTAAAGCATAGAATTGAATTGATAGCAAAATAATATCGTCGTTAAATTCCATATGGTGGGATAAGCATATTTGGAAACATACAAAAAAATATATTGGTAAAACATTGGTGGAATCTGTTGCAATGTATGGAAGTGAGGTGGACAATCAATAAGTACTACAAGAATATACTAATAGCTCTAGAAATTGATTATTTACGTAGAAGTGCCAGAAAGTCAAAATTAGAACATGTCACAAATGGGAAATTAGAAACATGATGGAAACAGAAGAAAGCATAATTGAAAGAATCGAGGAGAAGGAATTAAAATGGTTAGGACATGGAAAATGGAAGATGAACGATGGCCGAAATTACTATATCAATGGCAACCGAGCAGAAAGAAGAAAAGAGGGAGACCAAAGTTAACATGGGAGGAAAACTTGAGGATGGTAATGCAAGCAAGAGGGCTAAACATTGAAGATACGGTACCCAAGATCGTAGGCTTTGGAGGTTTGGCACGGGAAGACGGCAGCAGCTGTAAAAACCCAAAGATAGATAGAGAGATTATTATTATTATTATTATCTTCTTCTTCTTCTTCCTTCCAAGTATTAGGCCAAGGCCTGTTACGATTATTATTATTATTATTATTATTATTATTACTATTACTATCGTAAACTCAGGTCTATAGATTATGTAATAATAAGGCGACACTACTCCATAACCGTTTGCCAATAGCCTCATTCCTCGGGCCTGCCGTATTTTATACACATGATTCTCACATTCTCCATCCTGAAAACATAAAATATTGTTAAAGATATTAGAAAAAATATGTAGAAGGTTTGCAGATTTATGTGCAGACTTTAACCCTTAAATTGGCAAATCATTAGCTTTTAGAGTCAGTTATTTAAATGTGGCGGTCCGCAGTGAAAACGAAATCATGCGTAACTGTTATTATTAGGCGTTATGTAATTCGAAACACATTTAAGTGATTTATTTTAGTTCATTTTCTTGTGTTTTATTAAACCATTAAACAAAATTATGTATCCTATAGGATACATTGCCAATTTAAGGTTGAAAATGTACGTTCCCTCTGATCATGCCAATTAAGTTCTTATATTTACTCTCAACTAGTTATGAAAAATAAAATCAACAGTTATCCCAAAAATAATATTATTAAAATAATATAATATTATTTTAATACTTGTTTTAATATTTTAACAATTTATTACATAACCTCAACGGTGATTTACAATGCATTTTAGAAGTATTGATGTATCTAGAAGTTATAATTTTGTTCAACGATCTTAGGCAACGATTACCGAAGCCAATTACTCATTGATTTCGATTAACACGTCATTATTTGTGGTAACACCAAGATAGCATTTCTGGGCTTTATCATACCTTGCTCCATTCAACTGAATGTCGCTAGAAATATTGTCAGGAGCATTGTTGAGATGTTTTGTTTTGTTATTATATATTTCAAGATCTGATTGAATTGCTATCTCTTGCAATTGTTTTGAGGACTCTTCAAGATAGTTTGTATTCCTTGCTAGGAGAACAGCAACCATTCCTCATTAAATTGTCAAAAATTAAAATTCATAGCCGATGCATCATCCGTCCTCAACCAAAACAAACCTCTGTCTAGAAAACATCGTCAAACATTAAACAATATAGACATTTTAGAAAGCAATGTTCCATCATCAGTATTTAAAATTGTACTTATCCCTCATGAAAATCAAAGTATAGAACAGGTGTCTAGTTTCAGATATTTGGGATGTGATGTTGGCTACAATGTGGAAAGGGATATTGACTCCAAAATAAATAAATTTCAGACGGTGTGTGGAACAATACAGAGAACATTTAAAAATAAAATTAGAAAAGAAACCAAGATAAAAATGTATAATGTTATGGCGGTTCCCACAATATTGTATGGATGGTGAAATTTGGGCTCCAGTGAAAAAACAGAAGGATAGAATACAGACGGCGGAGATGAGGTTCCTAAGACAAGTAAAAGGATGTACAAGACTCGATAGAATAAGAAATGAGGATATAAGAGAAGAATTGAAAGTACAGCCTTTATTGGATAAAGTGACGAATTACAGACAGAAATGGATTGATCACACGGATGGAATGAGTAAGGAGAGATATCCATTGTTAGCAAGAAATCATGAAGCAAGAGGAAGGCGTGATGTTGGAAGACCTAGAAGACGTTGGGCTGATGCATTATGAAGTCGGAACGGGCAATTGCCTAATCCCTGGAGTGATGATGATGATGACTTATCCCTCATAAAAAAATCACGCAAGCATATAGGTTAATCCACTCTGTAAGACTTACACAATACAAGTTTACAGCATATACGTAAAGTAGTCTGCAAATTGAAATATAACACATCAACACCATCTATCCGCAGAGCGGAGAACTGGAGCACGAAAACTATAATGGATGGCGTTGGAACGGAAACACTTTAGCTCTGTGGGTCCTATACACATAGGGATAATTGTTAAATTGTGCATGAACATGCAAATAGTGTAAATATTGTATTTGTTAGAGTGTTAAGACATTGTGTACATAATACATAAAACACAATAATTATAATTTTGTTTAGAATAATTAGCACGCCGTAGCGTAGTGGTTTTGGCAGTGCGCTACAAACCGGAAGGTAGAAGGTTCGAGTCCCGGTGAGGTCAGGATTTTAAACTGACCCAAACCTTCTGGTGACACTATGCCCTGGGGTCGACTCAACATCTAACGGAAATGAGAAACAGACGCTTGTTCTGGGGATAAAGGTGGCCATCACGTAGGGATGACAACCCGGCTGACATCAAGTGCCGATTGTCTAGAAAAATGGGAGCCTTGAACCTCCTACTACCCCAAGGGTCTCTTATGGCCTGTAGTGAGATCACTTTACCTTCATAAATTCAATTAGTTCTAGAAAAAATTATAATCTACTCCTTAATCTACGTGAAATAATAGGAATTAGAAAATAAAAGACAAAATATGCAAGATTATATTGTTTTAATAAACAAAATAAAACAATTTACCTTGGTCGTAATTCCGCTAAAAGAATCAGCAATCAATCTGGGATGTAAGTCTGTCCAATTAAAACCACAGATACCAGTAAAAGTGATAAAACCAGACAAGAAACATGCTCAAAGTGGACACGTGTTTGGCCAGAATTGCATCCCAGATTGATTGCCGATTCTTTTAGCGGAATTAGTACTAAGGTAAATTGTTTTATTTTATATATGACGAATTTTCGCAAAGTTAGGCTTGACTGCATTAATTATTTTAACAAATAAAAAAGTAAAGCAATTAGAAACTGTAAGCTACCACCATTATCACCGGAGATTTAAAGTTTTAATTCTGACTATTTAACTATTGCACCAAATGGGATTCAATGACCAATCACGTTTCAATGAATTTTGTTTTATAACCAATCACAGTCGTGTTTCACCTCGATATTTATCTACTTATGTTTATCATATTAAAGAAACCCCCTCCCTGTTAATATTCTGAACAGGTCAGAGCATTATTTTGCAGTGACTGACTCTCTAAAAAATCATTGAATATAGCAAATAATGAACAGATTCCTTCGACCTACACATTTGATAATTGTGTGTTCAATAATTGTGTTTTTAAACACTGATTTTACTGAGTTGTTTCCGAAAAAAAAGAGTTAATAACCTATCATATATTTAATCTCTGTGAAATAATAAAATACTATCAAAATGCTTATCTTCAGCACGTATGACGAATGAATGAACAGCGCATACCAAGAAGAATGTATAATTATAAACCAAAAGGGAGAAGATTGTTGGGAAGGCCATTGAAGAGATGGAAGGACCAATTCGACCTATAATGAGATCGGAACAGGCCATTGGGCTTAATCCTTGTTGTTGATGTTGATGATGATGATAATATTGGTTATAATATAAAGTTTGACGTGTTTCATTTTTTCTCCACTAGGATGCATTCTTACAATATTGCGATCATATTTGGCAATACATATTATGATCAAGTTGCAGTGATGAACAAATGAAACATAATCAGATATTTCTCATTTGTTTTCAAACATAGCCGTTTACATTAAATATATAAATATTTTTAAAATAACCATATTTAAATAATGATTTGTGAGTAAACAGCTTGATTTTATTCATGATATAGTCCTAACAAATGCCACTCTTGATTTCCAATCCATCGCGTGTCTACCTCGTATCTAATACTGGTGTGAATGCATAAATGATTCTGCGAGATATTTAAAAACAGTATCGGTTAAATTTAGAAAATTGTTAAATGCGGGATCCGGAATGAACCCATTTGTTATTTCTATCACATGTCTATTGTTACTCAGTAAGGTCGTTGAACGAATTCGATCAAGACAAATGAGGGTAGGGTGACGTACTAAACATTGTTACATTTTGATCACTGCAGTTGTACAGTTGGTGACATGTGACGATCAATCACCGTTATATGACAAAAGTTAAATTTACAGTTGACACGAATCCAATCTTTATTTCTAGAGGGCGCCATTTTTATTTCGTATTCGACATTATTTAACTTTGAAAAGTACAATTCACGGCTTCATATCAGCTCGAGGTAGGCTATCAATATTATATTTTATGTTGTGTTACGATATTACTGACATTCTCTCATGACATTGGCGGAATTATTTCTGAGATTGGGACATCTGGAATGGGGAGTTACGTTACCCCGATATATGGTGGGTGATAAATGATAACGAAGTACCAGGAGATAACTTAGCTTAGCCTAAATTCCAAATCTTGGACATCACGATTAATTCCTTTCAGGACAAACCAGGAATCGAACCCGAGATCTCGTCAAACGTAGTCAGAAGCTCTGGCCACAAGATTATGAGGCTGGTCTTATTATCGTTATTTTTGTTATTATAATAATTATATGGGTTAAAGTTATAGTGGATTAAGTCATTTTTGTAATCAGTAAATTTTGTAACCATTATAGGTATATAAATTCAATTTAATTCAAACCTATACATTAAAGATAGAAATGACATGCATAAAGATATTAACTATAGGCTAAATTATGGAAATTCATATTAATTTGAATTATAGGGACTTTTCTCCCAACTTCTCTCGAAAAAGTTAAATTGAAAATACTGGGCTATTCAGAAAGAAGGAACGGAGCTCAAACATTTATTTCTTCCAAACAACAAGACATAGAAAAACAATATTCCAACGTTCGTAGAAAGATAACAGATTAAAGTTCCGATCACGGCCGCATTCACGCTGCTTGAAATTTTGAACACGGTCGCATTGGCGCTGTTGAATTGGAAGAGGAGGAGCAGAAGATCAACTTCATCAGCGGCGGCCTCCCAGGTCACCAGATCTAACCCCGTGTGATTTTTATCTGTGAGATTATACAAGAGACCGTGTTTTTATCCCCTCTATGCGTGACACTCTTGAAAATCTACGACAACGAATTGTTGAAGCTGTGACCAGCTGAATCGTGTGTGGCAATAAATGAGCCACCGTTTCGATATTTGTCGTGTAACACCTGGTACTCATATTTAATGCATAAAATAGTGAAATTTGAACTTCTCTCTTTCCAGGAACGTTGGAATTGCGTTTCTATTTTTTGTAGTTTGGAAGAAATAAATGTTTGAAGTCTGTTCCTTCTTTCTGAATAGCCCTATTTATAAAACAAATATCCTCGCAGTTATTTGGATGCAAAACATGAACTCTTACTCCAAGGGACAAGAAAATATTATGGGTATTTGAGAATAAAGTTCTTAGGACATTTTTAGGAACAAAGATAAATGAACATATAGACGAATGGAGAAGACTACGCAATAGTGAGCTACATGATCCTTATAGGAAACTATATATTGTAAGAAATGTTAAGTCTCGTAGACTGCGATGAACATGATGTGTGGCACGAATGGGGTTTGAAAGAGAGGCATGGGAAATTCTTGTAGGAAAACCAGAGGGAAACGCCCAGTTGATAGACCAAGAATGAGATGGGAGAATACTATAAACCAAGATTTGAGGGAAGTAGATTATACAGGGGATGATTGGAAAACATTAACTCAGGATAGGGATGTATGGAACCTACGGGTTCGATAGTACAATTGAGTTAGTTATAATAAATTCAATTCAAATTATACCCTGCTATGATAAAATAATGTAATTATAGTAAAACTTTTTGTTTCCAAATTTATTATAGTATATTTAACCTTGTTTATTTATAGAAAATGCACACCACTGTTACTTTAAACCGTCCAATTAATATATTAATTATAATTGTTGACGTTATTATTAAATATTAATACTTGTATAATGATGACTATTTAACTCATGCCCCAAATGGGAGTCAATGACCAATCACATTTCAATGATTTCTGTTTTACAACCAATCAGAGTCGTGTTTCACGAAATATTTATCAGTGTTATAATTACCATATTAAAGAAAGCTCCTCCTTACAATATTGCGTTCCTTTGGCAATAAATAGTATGATCTGGTTGCAGTGATAAACAAAAGAAGCAGTAGAAGCGTACCTATCGTTTCTCATTTGTTTTCAAACATCGCCGTTTATATTAAATATATAAATATTTTAAAATAACTATAGTTAAATAATGATTTGTGAGTAAACAGCTTAATTTTATTCGTTAAATAGTCCTAACAAATGCCACTCTTGATTTCCAAATTCTCTAGATAAATTGGAAATCACTCGTGGCATTACTTATGATAATCTCCATATCTTCAACTATAGGCCTATATGGTTATAACATTTTGTAGTCGGTTTCTGAAGTTTCTTTTATCTCGCTCTTGTTCTTTCTTCCTCCGGAAATGTTTTTTTTTCTGATAGATTCCTTTTCACAGATGTTACCGCCGCCATTTTCTTGCTGAAAACTGCGTTGTCTATTCATTTAGCCCTTGTCTTTGATTTTGCATTCCTTACATCTTTATGAACTGTTTTACACATCGTCTTTCACTTTTCTAGAAAACAGTTTCTTCTACTTGTTCTTCTTCTTCTTATTCGTCTTCTCTTTCATATTATTATTATTATATTATTATTATTATTATTATTATTATTATTATTATTATTATTATTTGTTATTAATTATAGTGGAAGACTGGATTATAATAATCCAAGTTGAATGATGAATAAGGTAAGCTGATTATTTTTTGAAAATAGTCTTTTATAACATAAAATTAGATCATAGCAAAATAACTTAAAATACCAACTATAGCCGATTAATTGTGAATTTATAGGCACAACTGGCTTCAACATGTAAATAGAATCTCATGTTGAGGAATACTAGGAACAAATACGTTATTTCCCTGTGGTCCGACCACACGAAAGATGGCGAGAGTTATTAACATGCTATTATAAGATATTATATTAGAGTATTTTTTTTTTAATTTTCCTGGCCACTTTTTAACGTGACAATTAACAGAAAAATAGTAGTAATTCAATACATATGTTTTGGGAAAAAACATGGTACGGAACATTAAGGTGAAAAAAATCCATAAAGATTTCAAAACTTTTTTTTCACTTTTAAGCCATGAAGAAAATTAATTTGGAAAAAAAAAATTAGCACATTATAGCGCTCAAAAAAAAAAATGAACCCTCAGCAGATAAAATCGGTTCACAAGATTTTCCCAGAAAAATAGAGAACTACGAATAAGTGTAATTTTTTCAACCTTATAATTATTGTAGAGGTTTTTTCAATGCCTAAATTGTAGCCTTTTATGATTCCTATGTATCATGGAAATTGTCTTCAAAACTATCTGCAAAATTCGCTAAAATGTAAGAAAATAAAACAGTAGGCCTAATAAGCGATCCACATGATTACAGCAAATCATCAAAGCTAATTTTATTCCTCAAAAGTTTCTCCGTAAAGCCATTGTAATTAAATATCTAAGTTAAATTAAATACCTTAAAAACGCCTCCGAACATAATGCTATTTCTATCTGACTCCCACCGGTGGTGAAAGGCCGTCGTGGTGGAGAACTCTCGATTTTCCGGCTCAAAATTAATCTCGCGCGTTCCTTCACCAGGTCGGCCCTTCGCCTCCAGTTGCGCATCACACCAATACGGTTAGATAGAGCAGTTAACATCCCAGCATTATAAGATTTTACATTCTGATAATAAATTACTAAACAGTATGAAACTACTGAAATAACATAATTTTTGGAGAATTTCTTGCGTGTTTAATTATATAGCCTGTGCGTTTGATTAGGTGGTGATTCCAGAACAATTCTTCGAGAACAAAAGCACTTTGAACATTTGCTGTGGAACAATTTTTGGCCAAATGAATGACAAACATACATTTTAGGGTATTGTGCTGAAAGTTATATAAGCCTACATGTTTACACAAAATTTTCATGATAAATAGACGTCATATAAGACTAAACTGAAGCTTCTAAAAAATCTCTGGAACAATTAAAATAGTCAAAAATGAGTTTCTTCGCAGTTTTAATTTCTAATTTTTTTTAAAGACGTTATACACCGATTTTATCTGTTCAGAAATATTTGTTTGTCTTTTTAGCGCTATTACGCGATTTACTTTTGTTTTCTAAACTAATTTTCTTCATATCTGAGAAATAGAAAGGAAAGAAAGAAAAAAAACTTTTTTGGAACCTTTATGAAATGTTTTTACACCTAATTGCACACGCACTGATTTTTTCTCAAATATGTTTATGTATTGAATTCCTACGATTTTTCTGGTAATTACGCGTTGAAAAAGTGCCAGGAAAATTAAATATATGTATAATATATGATATTATAATAACCCCGTCTTATAGTGATCAACAGACAGGTGAATGGAGAAGACTGCATAACAGTGAAGTAGGTACAAGGTCTTTATAGGAAGCAAGAT
This sequence comes from Diploptera punctata, assembly GCA_030220185.1. NCBI lineage: Eukaryota > Metazoa > Arthropoda > Insecta > Blattodea > Blaberidae > Diploptera > Diploptera punctata. The sequence continues at coordinate 781,145 of JASPKZ010007266.1, forward strand.
ATAATAAGAAAAGTCAAGTTTCATAGATTGCGATGGGCAGGATATGTGGCACGAATGGGGAATGAAAGACGTGCATGAAAGCTTCTTATAGGAAAACCAGAGGGAAAATGCTCAGTTGGTAGACCAACAATGAGGTGGAAGAATATTATCTATGATTTGAGAGTAGTAGATTACACAGCATTAGCTCAGGATAGGGATGTGTGGAGAGCTTATGTCCGCGGTGCCATGAACCTAAGAGTTCGATAGTGGCAGTGAGTAAGAACAGTGATCTGTTTATATCTGCCGCCATGTTTCGTGTGGTCGGATCACGCATATAATCCATTCACTGGTTTTGACACTTCCGGCAAGTAAACTAAGTAAACTATGTCATTGAACTTCCCATTCAAATTATGACAAGGCATTTACTTAAAATGTTTGCTTGACAGATGCTGATCCTAACTTGGTCTTTGATAGTCTGATTCTATTGTTCTAAACTATAACATTCTGTCGTCTAAAATATTTTTTTAATGAATATGAATGACAATAATTATGAGGCCTGGGATTTTTTTAGGGACTTTTCCAAATTTCCTGATATTTGCCTTACATTTGAGGAAACCCTTTTAAAAATCTGAACTACGAAATTCAACTCGACCGGGAAACTAACTCTTTGGCTGTTTCGTGAGAGGAAACGATACAAAATTGTCGTCTTTGTACAGTTTTCATATAAATTTGTCATGTTTTAAATGTAATTAATTATTTCAATAAAACTATTTTTAGAGAATTGAATTTTCATTATTAAATCGTGGTTCCATGAACTCTGTGAATGATTTCAAAGGAATCCATTTATAAATTCCACGCAATCGTGTGAATAAAACTAATATTTTTGTATGCAATAACTAGGATCATTATTAAGAAATTAGAACCATACAGCAGCTTCGTTTTATTACATTCAAAATCACTTGTCTCGATTTTTTATAGAACAGTCTAAGCACTAAAATATTTATTACCTACTAGCGTACCCGGCAGACGTTATCCTGCCCGAACGTTCAATTCTCATGTCATTGGCGGTCGATAAAAATGTTACTTTTTTACCATAAAATTCAGAAATTAGGACATAATTAGATACTATTAAATAAGTTCGCAAGGAAACCTCTTACAACCTTCTGTTGTGGCTCATGAAGTGTGAATGACGACGTCATATAGTCATGAACATTAGAATTGTACCCTCCTTTGCAGATAAGCTAAGAACCATCATATAACTAACTAACTAACTAACTCACTGGCACTATCGAACCCGTAGGTTCATGGCCGCACGGACATAAGCTCTCCATATATCCCTATCCTGAGCTAATGTTTTCCAATCATCCCCTTTATAATCTACTTCCCTCAAATCATAGTTAATGTTATTCTCCCACCTCATTCTTGGTCTACCAACTGGGCGTTTTCCCTCTGGTTTTCCTACGAGAATCTTCCATGCACATCTTTCATTCCCCATTCGTGCCACATGTCCTGCCCATCGCAGTCTATGAGACTTAACTGTTCTCATTACATCTGGCTTCCTATAAAGACCATGTAATTCACTGTTATGCAGTCTTCTCCATTCACCTGTCTGTTCATCTCTCTTTGGTCTAAAAATTTTCCTAAGAAAGAACCATCATATAACAATTATATTAGAGTGAAAAAAAAGATAAATTGATGAGAGTGAGTCAAAACAGTTTTTTTTTTCATCTAGATTTCATTTCTGACCCATACTGGCCGACATTCCATAAGAAAAAAATTTTCCCCCGTTGAGACTCGAACCAGCGTAACTCCCTTAGTTCCGCGCCAAGACTTCTTGCCTTAACCACTCGGTTACGGCGCGAGACTCTTGGTATCAATGAAAGACAAAAATGGTTATTGTGAGTTATCCGTAAGAGATAAGGGACTCTTGGTATCAATGAAAGACAAAAATGGTTTTGTGAGTTATCCGTAAGAGATAAACATATGCTGTCGCGGAATTTTTTGTAGAGCTTTTTGAGATATTCAATTCTGTGTGCATTAATTTTGTGTATTTCTTATGATTTAGGCAGCGTAAGCCATTTAAGCGTCCAAAGAGCTACTTTTTTCACGTTTTCCACTAAAAAGGGCGATTTTGTAAGGGTGTAGGAGTTGAGTATCACAACTCTCTTATAGCCTATGTTCATCCCGGGAATCTCCTGAACATTTTGCAAAAAAACCCATCACAATCGGATCAACGGTATGGCCGCGCATAAAGTACAAACAAACAAATATACAAACAAACAAACATTAATTTTTATATATAAGATTTTTAGTTTAATCTCTCCCTCTTAGGAGCTTTTACCTCTCCTGTGCCACCCGGTCTAAATAAAACTGGAATGATACTGACAGAATAATAAAACACTGTAATCTTGTTGTACCTCAGAGAATGATAGAAGTGTGAACAATAACACTAAAATTTAAGTTGCACATTGAAAGTATTTTAATACAGTTATAAAAATATTTTTAAAATAATTTTATTCAGTCATATTTGTGTTATAAGTAATGATAAAATAATCAAAATAGAGAACATATTATTAATTAAATCAAGGATTTATGGAGTAACATTTCCTACATTTTTACTCATTCATTTTTTGTTCAATGCCACCAGGTTGACTTTTATAACATTTCTGGCTTTCTCCCCTGGAATTGGCGGAATTGTAATCCATATCTTAGGTTGGTGGACCTGGAAGGCGCAGTTATGTTACCACGGTGATATGATGGGTGATAAATTATAATGAAAAGCCAGGAGGTCCTTAACCTAAATTTCAGACCATTGACAATAAGTGAAATAATTCCCCTTAAGGAAAAAATCATATGTTGTGATCGGGAATCGAACCTGGGAACTGTAATTAGAAACGCCGACCAGCCGACTGAGGCTGGTCTTAACAGTGGAAAGGGGATGTTAAGTTATCGTACACTTGTACATTGTTGAAATTAACATTGTTAGTAGGACAACATTTTCGTTAAATTATTTGTTAAAATAGTGACAATCATTGTCGAAAAGTTAGTTATTTTGCTAATGCTACCAGGTTGTATTTTATTACATTTCTGGTTTTCTCTTCTGGTATTGGCGGAATTGTAATCCGTTTCTTAGGTTAGGCACCTTGAAGGCGGAGTTACGTTACCCCGATGATATGATGGGTGATAAATGATAATGGACTACCAGGAGAGTTCTTAACCTAAACTTTATTTAAATTTCAGACCATGGGAAAACCGAAGGAATAATTCCCTTTAAGGAAAAATACCTATGGTTTGACCGGGAATCGAACCCGGGTCTTCATGTATTGTAGTCAGAAACGCTGGTCACTAGCCGATGAGATTGTATGTTTAATTGATCTTGTCTAATATTCTAATATTTAATTCTTTTTAAAATACAATTTCATTTGAAAATTTATGAGACATTTCTTGTTACTTTTTCTTCTTAGAATAAACATTTCCTTAAAGTGAAGCCTTTAGAATGTCAGCTTTGTTTTGTAATATTCCGACTACAACAATAAAATAAAATCTCTTATTTATAATAACGAAACTTTCCTGAGAGAAACAAGATAGTCCAGGGGCAAGATATAAGATCTTTGAGAGATCATCCCCTGTGGTTCATTTATTTGTATCTTCCCTTTAGGGCAGAAGAGTTTTTTAACTTAGGCCTATGTTTTTTTTACGCTTTTTTTGTCTTTCTCTCCAGAGACAATTTTGTGTACAAAGCCGGGAGAAAAACCAATTTTTTATATCCCAATCTGATCATGTTAGTAACCCATTTACCAGAATGGGTGGAAAGTTATTTGAAGAAAATCCCCTAAGAATTTTCGGAATTGAAGTAAGGATTTTTTTATATTCCTTCACAACTATATATCATGAAAACAATTTTAAAATACATTATTTTTAATTCAACAATACTATCAAAACTGATAATTAAAAAAAGTGTACTTATGTAAAGATTAATATAATTGTTAGTTCTAGTTGTCGAATTGAACTAACGTTCATATCTATTATTCAGTCCAGCTTTTCCATGTAGACAGGCATCAACGTGCTTTGAACTACACACAGTTACACAGGTGCGTCAATCCTTTGTTTTAGTCAACCAATTCCTCACTCCTAATTTTCTAAAATCATTTGTTACATCATTAACCCATATGTCTTTGGTCTTCTATAGGCCTAAGTTTAATTTTATTAAGTGGTCTTGAATTTCATAATCTCCGGAATGCCTGTCCAATATAATCTGCCTATACGAATAACTGAAGTCAATTTACAGTAAGTTATTAAAAAATTGATAGAATTCGTTATGTTGGATTCTCCAGAAACTCGATAAAGACTGGATGAAACCGAAATATTAAGGCCTAATCAACCCCTTTTCCAAACTTTAAAATAAAAATATTGTGTAAAATTGCCGAGAAGGAATGAACACATCTTTGAAAGCTATAATTTGAAAATACGGCTGCTTATAATTTAATAGAAATTGCGTTTCATCTTATACGAAATGAAGATGTGAACCCTTTCCGCTTTTTCCTATTCGCCTATTTAAATTTATTAAGGGGTTATAAGTGTAAAATATAAACAACTTCAAGCAATAATATAGATAACTCACGTCAGATTCTTTGTATCTAATACTCTGAGCTCTGTAACTCAAATTGCTCGTCTGCAACTCTTCTTTAATCAGATAAAGTGGACCTGACACAATCCGATTCCGATTGAAGGTCTTTCCACTTTTCAGCGGTTGCCCTTTTACCAGCCGGCTGCTGGCCCTTCACATCCACATGTGTCAATCACAGAGGTAGATGATCAACAGCCAGTGTAGGGGTGACATGTGGTTAGCATTTCGAGTCCCCCAGCCGTTATAGCTGGTTCCTCAACCTGGAGCCGCTACTTATTGTAGCTACCCAATTGCCTCACGATGCTGGGTGGGCACCGGTCCCATACTGGCCGAAATACCATGAGAAAATTTCTTCCCCCATGGAGACTGGTACCAGCGCAAGTCCCGTAGCTCTGCGCCAAGGCTTCCTACCTTAACCGCTCGGCTACACAATCCAATTATTTAAATGGAAGTGAAGATCTTAAGATCTTAACTGTACCTGGGTAAATAAAACATTATTATTATTAATATCATTGTTATTATTATTATAATAATAATTATTATTATTATTAATACAATAAAACCTGTCTATGAAAGAACATGACGGTTCCTTAAATATATTTCCGTCTTGGCAGTTTTCCTTCTTATAAAGGGTTCCCAAATTACAAGCTTGAATATTCACACGCAGTGTAAGGATTTTATATGCACGTTTTAAAGACAAAACGTATTGAACTGAATACAGACAACATTGTGTATGTAACACAGCACAGTTAGCACAGCAATACAAAACAACTTTATTACACAAAAACGAGAAGGAACTCAACTACAGGAGGACTGAAACATTTCCCACTCCCTCGCAGGTTACATAAGCAGGCAAGGAAAAACGAGGGATTCCCCGCTGTCACAAATAAGCAAGGGTATCCCCGCAGTACAACGGCAACACAAGTAGAGAAAACGATATAATGCAGTACCATCATATGCAGAATTTTCACTTATGGTCATTAATACTGTAATTAGAACGTGCTTAAAAATAATTTTCCGTCTCACTGAGGTAAAAATTAACTATTGGTACTTTAAAAACTATTCCGTTTCCCCGTTATGAAAGTTTCCGGCTTATACAGGACGATTTTACATTCTTACAAAGGTTCCGGCTAATACAGGTTTCACTGCAATATTATTAATATTGGCAGCTCCGTGATGCACGTGATTAGACACTGGTTCTCCATCGGTGTATCTCGAGTTCGGGTCTCGGACTCTATATATTTGTGTATTTCGTGGTGGATGAATCGTAGTGAAGGAAAGCTTTTCTCCCGATTCATCCAATTTTCCCTTCATTCCACCAGTTTTCCACATTCATATAATCAATTTCGTTCCATTACATCTGCTCCTGGATGGTGGGACAGGCCGGACAACAGAATACTTGTATACAACTGATTTTTAATAACCGGGGCTTCATCTCATCTCATCCTTCGACCTGGCACTATGCAGGACACAGATGATTTATTATTATTATTATTATTATTATTATTATTATTAATAAAAATAAGTTATAAATATAGAATTCAATAATGGTATGTAACTGAAGCATGGAAATTCAACAAAACATATTATGTCGATGGAAATGGATTTCTTGAGGAGAGCAACAAGATCTTCAAAGTTGGAAACCAGAAAAATGCCATACGAGAAAAAAATAAATATTAAATATTCAATAGCAGATAATAATACAAGATATAAGCAATTAAATTGGAATGAGCATGTACGTCGAATGTAAGAAGAAAGGTTACCCAGAAGGAAATCGGAATGATGTCCACCTGGAAGAAGAAATGAAGGAAGACCTCGACACTCGTGGATGTAAGAAATAAGAACTGGAATTAGAACAAGATGACTTGTGGACATGGAGTGGATCGATAGGGACGAGTGGAGAAGGAAAATACAATTTTAGGCACAGAAATCTATGTAAACATTGGAGAATCTGTATATAAATAAATAAATATTATTATTATTACTTTTTTAAAGTTGAATATACTGGTGATTTATAGTCTGCTGTTGGTCTGAGGAATGCTTCATTAATTACTTAAGTGATTTGATGTTTTGAACTGAAGTACGTCGTGTTCACATGTGTTTTAATGAGGGCAAGAGACGTGTCTTTGAGATGGAAAACAACCCCGAACGTTAACCTGCGTCCACTTGTACATCACACGAACCAATTTACATTTATTAAACCCTTTACTAACACGACGGGTAAATTAATTAAACTTGAGACAAAAGTTTACCTTTAGAAACATAACATGGTGATAGAATAAGGTTAATAGGTTGCTTTTTTTTTAAATTACTTACACCGGAGATTATTATGATTATATGTATTACTAGCTGATTACCCGGCGTTCCTCGGGTATTTATATATCGCATCTTCTTGTTACCATCAGCTTAGCGAATCCGAAAACTATCGAATCGACACTACTCTTGAACGTTTTAGATTATTTTTGTAATATATCACTCCCCTCTCACCGTATAATGCGTTATTTGAGACTTTTAGCTCGCACGGTACCTTTTCCAGATTACAGGCCTATGATTACCAAGTTTGCTTGAAATTGCTCTAGATGTTCCAGGATTATACTAAAACACACGCACACACGCACGCACATTTATGTATTCGTAGGAACCTATTATTGTGGCCAGATTTAAATAAGAATTGATCGGTTGTTGGTTATGATACAATTTCGAAAAAAAATATGCTAATTACATGACCATTAGAAAGAGGTAGAATCAACATATTGAAAGACCTGGAAATTATCAAGGAAATAGACAACAAGCTTTTAATAAATGAAAGCACTCCCAGACTAAACACCCACTATACGATATCGTCAGGAAGAAGCTTTAGTCACGACAAAGCCACATTAGGACCAGCACCATCGAACATCATACTGGATGCTGTAGCGAAGAATGAACTGCTGAAGATGGGACGGATGTCCTGAAAGGTGTCCAGGCATAAAGATTGCGTATTTTAAAGGTTGAGGACGACGGATTTTACCCAAGAAGGTATTTTAACTTATTTTATGACTCTCCACCTAAACGGTTTTAACAATGAATTTTATTAGTATTGAGGTAGATTAAATTATTTGGACAGTTTTAAGAGCAATTGTTAAGTCTTCTTCTTCTTCGTCTTCTTCTTTTCAATAGGCATATGCCTGTTTATTTACACACACTACGTCAAATATGGTGAACTACATGGTCTTTATAGGAAGCCAGATATAATAGGAACAGTTAAGTCTCGCAGACTGCGATGGGCAGGACATGCGCCACGAATGGGAATGAAAGACGTGCATGGAAGCTTCTCGTAGGAAAACCAGAGGGAAAACGCCCAATTGATAGACCAAGAATGAGGTGGGAGAATAACATTAAGTGAGTTACTTATGTCAAAGATGATTAGGCTTACACCTCATTCCACCTCTTGAGGGGTCTGTCCACTTCTCTTTTTCCTCTAGGACGTAGGTTTGCACCACTCGCGTGCGGGATCCTACCGTCTTTTATAATTACCTTGAGTTAGAAAGTTTTGAGTAACTATATCCATATTCCTTTGCCCGGGCCCATAGATGGCAAAGATTAATACACCTTTCCTTAGCAAATTATTTAACGTATGGTACTGAATGCTAAACAGTATTATAATCGTGGAAGCTAGAAGGGAAAAAAGGGTATTATTTTGGCTTGAGAAAACTTTAGAATATAAATCAATACCAATCATGACTAGCTATGCAATTAGTAAACATAAGTTAAATAAAATAATGTAACTTTTAATTAGATTCATAAGTCAGATAATTGAAATACAAAATAACATAACAAAAGTTTATCTTCTTGACCATTGAAAGAAAAGACATAAATGAAATAATATAAATCGGTCATCAAATGAAAAAGTCAATAACAATAATAGTATACATACATACATACATACACACACTCAATCCAGTCCAGCAAAGGGCTAGGGTTCACAGTCCTGGTTGCCCTACCCTGGCTTATGGGACTGATTAAACCAGCTGCTCCGAGCTACCGTCGATCTGACCCCGACGAAGCCAAAATTGATAAGGACACTGATATTAACTTGCACAGCTTATTTGAGGCCTTCGATAACAAGGGGAAGATGCGCAGTCACACGCGGCGCATAAAGAAGAAAGGGGGGTTTACATAGGAGAGAGGACAACGAAGACAGGAATTTGGCACTGTTCTATAAGATCACTGTAGAGGGAAAACACGATGACGTAGTTGTTACGTAGTTTTACGTACCGAAAACATGACTTCGGTACAGGTTCTTCGCTGCTTTAATATGCCTCGTATCGTCAGCTCTGTCCACGTGGGCATTCCATTTCCTCTTCCTTGTTGTAATACATGTCTCAAAATCTAAAATATTGCATTCCTCCCTCTCATCCTGTCACCCTGACTCTGCCAGGTCTTGTTTTGTTTACTATGGCTCTTAAAGTAGGCTATTCATTTCTGCTGTTCTCATGGGTTGTTTTGCTAGTATCTGCTCTGTATCCGCACCTTATGCCATTATTGGTCGTACACGTGTTTTATAAACTGTTAAGTGATAAATATTATAAACAAGCGACAAATATCATCACGATACATACAAATATAGTAATGTTGTCGATTCATAAGTTAAGAGTAGTCTTTGTGTATTATTTATTGGAAGAATATTGGTTATATTTATTTGTATGAACAGTCACTCACAAATAGTGAATTCCCTCTGAGTTCAGTTCTGAATTTGATGTTAAACGTTTACTTCACCGGTAGATCAAGCTTTTCACTGGACTATACTAAACAGTAGCGGCATTTTGTAACCTAAAATTTCATCACGGCGGACATAGAACGCGGGAGAACTCATGCATATTATTATAATAATTATAATTACATTGCAATATTTTTTAAATGTCATAATAGTCCAATAACGGGTCTTAGCCTCTCCTTTGTTTGGAGTTATTAGATGAAGTTAATTTGGTTACTCCGAAGGAAGAAAAATGCTGGAACACGTAAAGAAGAGGAAAATAAATTGGATTGCCCACTGGCTAAGAAACTGTATGCTGACGGATGCCCTAGAAGGAATGGTCAACGGAAAGAAAGTTAGAGGCAGAAAAATACATCAGATGATAGACAATATTAAAATAAATGGTTTATATGCGAATACAATAAGGAAAGCTGAGTTAAGGAAAGAGTGAAGGATGCTGAGTTTGCAGTGAAATACCTGCTCTTGGGCAGACACTATGTATATGTATAATTTCTCTAAATATGTCATGAATGATATGCGGTCAACAAACAGACTCAATGAGGCATCTAGTAGGCAACTCAGGTGTTATTACGATGAAGGAAATTTTTCTTAGAGGCATCTTTATTCAGGATTAAGGATATTTTACGAGCCTGAAAATCTTCAGACTCGAGACCACGGTTTAAAGTACCTTCTGGAGGACTGGCACCTTGGATTTTTCATCCTAAAAAATAATCGTTCCTGGCCGGGTTTGATCCCGCGACCTTGGGACCAGAGACAAAGAACATAACCACTAGTCCACCGCGGCTGACGTTCTAATATTATTATTGCAGTAATATTAAAATTATAATTATGTTTGAGCACATTTTTTAGTCCCTCAGGCCGAAAAGATCGAACTGTCTCTGCTAAAAAATCATCATCAGTTTCACTAGTTGAACAGTGGCAGCTTCTCATCTTCATCTAGTCTCGTTGCAAGGATCGAATTGGCTTGCCACACATATCTGAAATCTGTAGTTAATGAATTTTATTTTTAAGAGTCAGTTTCTAAAAATATTTTATTTTAATTTGATTTAAATCTCTAAATTCTTCAGTACAATATTTTATTTGTATTGTTCTTTATGGAATTTCAGGAATTAAGAATCATGTATAGGCCTAAAATACGGATTTTTTTTAAAATTTGAAATTAAACAAACCTTGTCTCATCGCATGATAAAGAACTAATTTCTCTCTCAACTTAAAATACCAAGAGTAACATTAGATGATTGTTGCTTCATATTAAATTGTTTATTATAAGTCAAATAATTAATAATAATTTATTTATAAGTGTCATAAATATATCAGGTTAAGAAAACTTTAATTCTCATGTACAAGTCGTCACAACTGAATTCTATATAAACCAGAATAGCAGCGTTTAAAAATGCAATCTTACTACGAAAATGCATGTATTTTATTTATTTATTTTAATAAATTTTATACTTGAAGGAGGCCTATATGTTATTCTTCCCTTTGGTAAAGTCTGAATTTCTCTAAACAACCCTATACTTCTTTAATAAATAGAATAAAATCCTAACAAGCTACGCTGTTAAAGCCTTCGAAAACAAATCAAAATAATATAATAAGAAACCTCTCCCCCCATTTATAACATTCTTTGTCTTCCAGGCAGCCCCTTAATACAAAGTAAAAACTTCGTTTCAGATAAGTAATATTAATTTATTCATCTGCCAATAACAAGTAGTCCATCGCTGTGGTCTCGAGGTAGCGTGCTGCCTTATCACGCAGCGGGCCCGAGTTCGATTCCCGGTCGGGACAGGCTCCTGGGTGTGTTTTTTCGGGTTTTTTCCTCGCCTGTAAGACACATTTCAGGAAGCTTAGGGCCCAATGTTCCCCGAAAATCATCAGGCCATCATCATCATCATCATCCTTCACCGTTATGGAAAGGAACGGGAATCTACCACGCCTATAATTCCCTAGTAAAGCTGAAAAGCATAGCATGAAATTGCTATGATTGCAGTCAAAGACCTGCCCTCGGGCAGAATTACTATGGATGGATGGAACATGAAGTAAGCTGATATTTAACCTTAGTTTTTGAAACATAAATACACGTTATGACATTTAAAGACCACAAGAAAAAACCTTTTTTTAAAATAACATAAGTTGTAATGTTAGACTTGGTTAATAATCTAGAAAATATTGAAATATGAGACAATATAGATGACATTTCAAATTAAATATTTAAAATGTTTATTTTATTATACAGTATATGTTACAATAACTAGGAACACTGTTCAAACTGGTCAGATAGGAATGAGAAAATTGATCATAAATTGATTCCCCATGAACGCAATTAGCAGGCTCTAGCATATTTAGACACTTCATCGAAATCCCATTGTTTCAGTAGAATATTATTAAAATTATATTTTTAACATTCGCATGGGTTATTGCTTTTGGAAGTAAAGAGAAGCAAATCCTGGGATAAACATAAATTCACTCCAGTTATTCTATTTCTGTGAATTAGGTTAATTACCATGAACACACTCTCTCTGTTGCTCTAATTTTAGGTATAAATCATGTATTACTACACAAAAACTAGTTTCGCTTCGTTTTGTTAAGGATAACACGATACTCGGGCAATGGCATATTTGCTCGAAATCCCATTAGCCCTTATCGTAAAACGTATCAAGAAATTGGCTTTACGATTTCCATATGAATACTAACTCAAAATTAAGCGTAATGAAACCAATGTAATTTAATTTTGTTGTTGTTTTAATGAGGTCAGTTTCATACGCAGATTTAATCGAAACAAAGAAGCTAGATAGAATGTATACTAGTATATTAAATAGACCACCTCTGTGCTGTAACGGTTAGTATTTCAGGAACCCCTATATTAGTTTGTTACTAACGGGCGATTTCTGTGATCTAAAAAAATAAGAAAATATGCATGCATTAATTAGAAAAAAATGTTAAAATATGATCCAGAAAGATACAAAAAATGAATTTATAATTTAATGAATCTGTTAGAAATGTTATGATTACGAGTCAGGCGAATGAAGAAGATTTCATAACAGCGAGCTTACATGATCTTTATAGGAAACCAGGTAGATCTATAATAAGAACAATTAAGTTTCGTAGACTGCGATGGGGAAGACATGTGGCACTAATGGGGAATGAAAGAGGAACATGGAAGCTTCTTGTCAGAAAACCAAAGGGAAAGTGTCAAGTTGGTAGACCAAGAATGATGTGGGAAAATAACATTAACAATGATTTGAGGGAAGTAGATTATACAGAGGATGATTGTAAAATATTAGCTCAAGATAAGGACGTATGGAGAGCTTACATCCGCGCGGCCATGGATTTACTGGTTCGATAGAGACAATTACTTAATCGGTTATTAGAAAATTTATATTAATCGGTTCATTCATATACATTTTCCAAATCTAACTTTTGACCATACAGTGAAAGTAGGGATTGTAACGATCCGGCCTTTAAAGGAAAAATCAACTTTTGAACAAGAGACCATGCAAATTGCAACTTACTTGGGTGAAATTTGGATTTTCTACAATTTTAAGCTACATACTTGATGTTTTGTACACGCTCTCATGCCATAATAGGTCAAATTATATTAACGTTTCATCCTTTTAGGCTTAAAGGTTTTTGAGTTAGTGAAGAAAATCCATTTAAAATTTTGCATACTTACATTTTTAATAAGTCCCATAATGTTTGATTAAAATTTTTTATTTTTTTCCTACACGACCACTGATTTATTTAGAACAATACTATGCATTAACTTTTCTATATCATTATAATACAGGAAGCAAAAAGTATATACATCCTCTGCATACGAACATTTTTTTTTTTAATTACTACACATATTTTATTTTGTATTTCAACAACTATCAACGTTGTTTCAAAATCCATGTATAGAATTATTAGCCATAGTGTGTGTGGGACTTGCAGTTAAAAGTTCGTGCTTCTATCATTAAATTTGTCAATGCTATTTTGATTTGAATATATTGAAATGCAATGAAAATAAAAGTGTGGAAAAGTCAATTTGAAATTAGAATGTAGCATACATGCCCTCCAATAGTCATTAGGGAGACTTACAAGCGTCATAGGGCACTGAAACTTCGCCAACTTATACTTTAAGGTACGTAGTATTTTTTAATACAAAAAAAATGCTAAATTTGACCCAAAATGTCGAAAATTTACCCATCACCCCCTTAAACATGACTAATGGCTTATAAAATCCCCGATAATGACTAAAATATGACCTAATTACGGAAATAGAACAAATATGATAAACAATCTATAAATAAATTAAGAAATGACACAATAGATATCACTAAATTTTCATCTGTACACATTTTATTTTCTTACTCGAAATTCAAAATAAAGGTTAAAATAGATTACTTTCAAAGGAATCGATTCTCTACTTATCAATTTAGGGTATGGAACAGAGTTTATTCTTCTCGTGAAGACAAATCAGGTATAAGAAGAAGGGAAATATAATTAAGAAAACAGAAGTTAAGGCTGTTTAAATAAAGATAATCACACGACTTCTGTACTGTCTTCTACTTGACAGTGACGGCCTTATATAAGTTTTTCGTAGATTTATGTCAACTAGCCACTCAGTTCTCATGAGGATGAGAATCCCGAATTCAGATCCTACACTTGAAGAAAAAATTATATGATGTAGCCGGGAATCGAACTTGGGAATCCTGATATGGTTACCAGATACACTGAATTTTACACCAAGGAGGCAGTTGGTGAAATATAATATGTGTGCTTAACTTTAAAACTGCGAATATCAATAAAGAAATCGTGTCTTCCGTCATCCCTAAAATTATTTAATTTAATTTGTTTTTAGTTAATATATTTTTCTTTATAAGTCTACCTTCATTTTATAAGTTTTTCACTCCTCCATGGGACTTAAAAGCCAGTGCTCTAGACGAATTCTGTGTAGGCAGGGAGCAAGAAATCTAAACCACACATTAGACAGTTACATTTTGATGAGCCTTGCACGATTTGTGGTTATCTGTTGTCATGGCCACCACCAGAGAGAGCATTTGTCACCACAAATCAAGGAACACAATCCCAGATCCAAGGTAGATATTTAATTTCCCTTACCCCACTAGGAATTGAATCCGGATCATCTAAAAGGAGGGTAGGAGCTAATGGGGACGGGCTTGTTAATAAAACAAAATTTCATTATAAATAAATTAGTTTCGTTAAAATTGTGTTTATATCTGGATATGAAAACAATTTGTAACATCTACATCCAATACTAGTTCTGTGAATGTGCTGCAGGTGCCATTATTAGCAAGTAGTCTGTAAATATCACGCAAGAACAGATCACTTGAATGAGAGATTGCGGAGCCCGTTATAGGTAGTAAATACCTTTTGATGACGACGAAGTACTGAAAAATGTACTGCACATATACAATAGACAAACTTACAGAATTTCTGAAGGGCAAAGGCCTGCTACCTCAAGTATTGGTTACTCAGGGTAACATTCCTAAGTTATTGTAAGACTTCGTTTATTTACCAATAGCACTCTTATATGCGTGAACTTTAATTTCACTTCAAATAATAATGACGATGATGATCATTGGTGGTGGTGGTGGTGGCGGTGGCGACGGCAACATTACTAATTAATTCACTGGCACTCTCGAACCCGAAGATTAATGTCCCCGCTGATGTAAGCTCTCCTTATATCCCTATCCTGAGGTAATGTTTTTCAATAATTTCCTGTATGATTAACCTCCCTCAAATCATAGTTATTTGCCTACTTTCTTGGCGTTTTATCTCAGGTTTCCCGAAGTATCCATGTCATTCGTTCTAGATGTCCTGATCATCGCAGTCTACGAGACCTAACTGTTCTTATTGCATCGTATAAAGATGGTGTAGCTCACTGCTATTATTTTTTCCCTCACTTAAAGGTTTGCCGTCTTCAGTTTCCATTTATTTCTATCATTCCAATCTCCTTCTTCCAAATTCCTATCATCCATTGTAGTTCTGACGTAGGTTTTCCATTTCCATCTTGGTCTGCCACGTTTATTTCTTCGAGGGGTGACCATTGGTATATATTTTTTGGCCGTAATTCATTTTCCATTCTTTGTACATGGCCATACCATTTAAGTGTTTGATTTTCAATCCTCTTAACAACATAAGTGGTGACATTCATTTCTCTCCAAAGGAATCAATATCTTATTTTATCCTGTGTTGTTATTTGGAGGCTTCTTCTAAAATAATCAAATTCGACTGTTCTAATTTTATTCTTTTGTAATTCCGTCAAAGACCAAATTTCACTTCCATATGACAAAATATTCTGTATTATGCTCTTATAAATTTTCATTTTAATTTACTTTGTAATATTTTTGTTCCAAATTATTCCATGTAATGTCTTAGTTGCATTTTTTGCCATTGCAATTTTAGTCAGAAAATCTCTTTCACAGGTACCTAAACTTGTAATTATTGACCCAAGATATATATAAAAAAATCACATTTTTTTTATTTTCTCTGTTTCGAGTATGAAGTCATCTACATCCTTTCCCAAATACATATATTCTGTTTTATGTAAATTTATATTCAGTCCCCATTTTTATATTCTTCCATTGGTTTATTTATCATATATTTCATATCATCTTCATCCCCTGAAAAAATTATTTGATCATCTGCAGACAACAATGAATGCAGTACTTTTCCTCCTATAGGAATACCCAATTCAGAAAATTGTTTATACCATAAATTAAGAGCCTGGTCAAAATAAACTTTAAAAAGAATTGGTGACAAACTGCATCCCTGCTTAAGGCCTTAATTCATGTAAATTCCTCTGTTAGTTTATTCTGTATTTTTACTTTAGCTTTTGTATTACTATAGATCCTCCTAACAATATTAATACATTTATTACAGATGTTCATATTTCTCATTGCCGTCCATAACAATTGTCGAGGTACACTATCATGTGCCATCTCTAAATCAATAAAGGACGTATTAGTTCTTTATTTTTTTGAATTCCTTAAGCATTTTATTCTCGAATAATCTTAATATTTTTTCCTCTTTTAAACTAAGAGAACAAGTTTCGAATCCATACAGTATAACTAGAAGAATCACAGTTTTATATAGGTATAATAATAATAATAATAATAATAATATAATAATAATAATAATAATAATAATAATGATAATGTGTTCCTTCAGTAATTAATAACTATTTACTATATTCATCTGGTTCCAAACCAGTTAAAATACACAGTATTTTTCATGACCTTAACGGGTATTATAGTATTTACTGCGTGGCATGTAGGCCTATATCGTAAGGAGAATATAAACTTTAAAAAAATTAATTTTACCAAATTCTTAAAATGATTAAATATTTAATTGGATTAATAAAATTCGGTGCAACAAATAAACTAAGTTAATAAATTGTTGAATTATTTGGTTAGTGAAAACATTTGTCATTATTCCTTGGAATGTCTTAATCGCGCGGCTCTGAAATAAATATAGAATTGAGATATTTAAACTTGAGCATTGACAAACAAAAAGTAATTCAGTAAATGTCAAGTAGAGGAAACGGCACTTAAAGAAAATGAGTTGTAACTCATGGTTTTGAGTCAGAGGTCACGTCAACGTGATGGTTTCTATTTCTGTTCTTTTGTTTCGGGTCATCTCTCCAGGACGTGTGTGGGAGTTTAATATGCAGTATTTCATAGTTAGGAAACTCTATTTGTCATCTCTCCACTTCAAGCAAACTAATGTTATTGATTTGAAATTTGTATGCATGCGGTTACATTTATTACTACAAGATAATTATGTTACGTGAACATTCAAAGACGTGAAGTCATGTGCGGAAGATAAATCGATACTGTTTGCTGTTAATGGTCATAATTTGCGTTTCTACTGTTTTATGATAAATAATATATTAGGGACACAACATTAAAAATCACATTAATCTATTTCTTTCAAGCAAAGAATCACAGATATACGCGATAAATTAAAAGTTCCAAATATAGTTTGAAGAAATTCAGATTTATCAAAGCAATTCGTTCGAACATGTCCAAATAATGGACCCATCTCGCTTTCCTAAATTAAGCATTGCAGTATCAACTTAAGGATTTCGAGATAGAAGAAGACCAAAATTAAGATGGACTCACCAACCACATCTTCAGGAACCTGATCTTAATTAAGTTAATGATGATGATGACGATGATCTCTTTCTATTTTGCAGAATCGACATTTTCTCAAATTGATTAACCTGAACTCATTTAGCTAATTTGACTTTCACGAATCATTAATATGAATGAGGAACGGATTTTTAAGTGTTAACATTTAAGTTTTGAACATAGTGAAGAAATAGTGAAAGTCGAATTTGTTTTATAAAGATAACACAAAATTTTAATGTGATATTTAATATTATTACCTTAACATCACAATATTACTTTCGCATTAAGAAAGACGTTATATTACATTTACGTATTATTGTACTGGTGCAATCTTTACATTTAGTTCATGCATCCCTTTCCTGCATCGTTCATGTAAATGGTGCTGCTGTAATATTAAGTAATTTAAGTTTTTTCGCATCACATTGTATTCCGGCTCAGTTTTGCTTTTTAATTGCGGCTAGTCATTCCAGAAGAAATGTAGGCCTATTTTGGGGAGAAGGATTTGGAAAAATATCCGAGAATTAACTCAGCAAATATACTTGTAGGTAGTGTTTCTCTCTCCGTGTGCATGGTGTTGCAAACTCAACTAACATATTTTCTAAAGTTCTAGGAATATTAATTAGTGTTTTGATGTAAGGAACCTATTATCTCCAGTACCTTATTAAACAGTAATTCTTGGTTCATGTGCCAGTTAATGAAACAAATTCGTCAGTTATGTAGGCTACGCAATATTTTGAAATACAGCGTAAAAATGAATCAAGTTATTTATATCAATTATATTTGTTTTTTTTTTACAGTTTTCTATATCGAGACGGTTATATCTGTGGTTCTGCTCTGGATGTGATTTATCACGTATTCTAGGAACACTCTAAGGATTAGGGGTCCATGCAAGACGGGATAATATATTCAACAAAGGGTACCGCTATAGTATAAATATAATACATGTCTGACATATAACAATTAAATTATTATGAAATAAAGTCACTGCGCTACAAGTCGGAAGGTCGAGGGTTCAAGTCCCGGTGGGGTAGGATTTTTAAACTGACCAAAACCTTCTGGCGGCACTATGGTCCTGGGGTCGACTCAACATCTAACGAAAATGAGTACCTGGTGCTTGTTCTGGAAGCAAAGGCGGCCGTCAAGCAGGGCTGAACAACCCGGCCGACATCAAGTGCCGATTGTCTAGAAATAGTGGGAGCCTTAACCTTCTAGTACCCCAAGGGCCTCCCGAGGCCTGTAGTGGGATTACTTACTTACTTATGAAATAAAGTTCAGTTTCGTATATAAAAATGTTCAGCCAACGTCCCTAAACCAGTTTTATAAAGTTGGGTATAGTGTGTTACGTAAGACGAAGTTGTAATGCGAGTTATGTATTGAGTACGGTTTGAAGGCATCTTCTCAATCTACAGTAGCGTGTACGAGTTGTAGCAGTGGGGATTCCCCATGCGTCTGGACGATATCCAGCCGTCTCCCCATGATCTTAGCTTGGAACTAAGCCATGCGTTTTTATTCTCTTATTGATTCTTTCGTCCTTTATTAATAAATCACTGTCGTGTTGTTGTTACTGCAATACCGCATGCCCCTATTACTGAGGTTGCCATTTAAAGTCCATTTTTACATGCTTTAGTCCTTGAAAGACCAACATTGATATTGCAGCACCATGGTGTTTTACTTGTAAATAATTAACTAACTGGCACTATCCAACCCGTAGGTTCATGGCCGCGCTGATCCATATCTTAATGACAGGCCTCATTATCGATTACCTCAGAACAGCCCTGTCATTACCACCATCTGTCCACCCAGTCCTCCAAAAGAATTCTCACCAGAACCTTGGGCTCAGTTACACGACTTGATAGGACCCACCATGGGCAGGTGAGAGTGGGGTTGGATAGAGAGGCTAGTGATATCTCTTCCGAAATCATATATTACCAATATAAATTTACAAGATAGAGCATCTCCCATTATAGAACAATTTATTTATTTTCATGATCATGCCCAAATATTCCCTGTTACAGCAGAACGCGGAACTTATATTCCTCCCAATTGGGCATTGGTCCACTCACAGTATTGTTAGCGTGGCGACTTAACGTTCGCTTGACAGGTAGATCAAACTTCTCACCGGACAAAACCAAACAGTTGACAGTTTTCTCCTAGTTCAAGAGTTGTACCTTGAGCGTTTAATGTAGTGAGTTTAAGGAATTAGTCTGTTATTTGGTGCGAGAGCCCAATTTTGGAATTTGGGCTCCTACTATCCTTGTCTATCCTGTGCTGTCCTCCTTCAATTCCTTCTTCTAGATTATCCATCTCTTTTAGAAGCTTGATATTCGGTTACAATGATAGGTTATCAGCTTCTTGCCAAACTCCCAACTCGAAGGAATAATGATTAATTTAATGGTTTATTTATTTTACCTTATGGAGTTAAGACCTAAGGTCTTCTCTTCCAATTCACCAGAGTTAAATTATACATACAATAACAATTAAGAATTATCTACAACTTTAATAGTAATACACAATATGCATAGACTACACAACATAGAGATGACAAGGAAAGAACAAAAGAATATATAAATGATGATGATGATGATTATCCATCCATCCATCCATCCATCCATAGTAATTCTGCCCGAGGGCAGCTCTTTCACTGCAATCATAGCATTTTCATGCTATGCTTTGCAGCTTTACTAGGGAATTATAGGTGTGGTAGCTTCCCATTGCTTTCCATAAGCTTCCTGACATTTACCTTACAGGTGAGGAAAAACCCCGATAAAAACCTCACCCAGGAGCCTGTCCCGACCGGGAATCGAACCCGGGCCCGCTGCCCTCGAGACCACAGCGGTGGACGTGCTGCTGCTGCTGATGATGATAATAATAATAATAACGATAATAATAATAATAATAATAATAATCTATAATTTGATTGAATAATTGACATGGTAAAGAAAGTGCAAAATATAAAATATTAATAAAATTATACCTAGAAAATAGTTATTTATTATATTGTCTCATTAGATATTTAGTGAACTATTTTTAACTGTTTTCGAGTCGGACAGTCCTTGATATAAAAAAGAAGAAGAAATAATTCAAGCAGCTAATGAAAGTATTGGACTCAGAACTATTAGAAAAAAAACGTAAAGTACATAGAATGGATATTTAAAAAATATTATAGATGAAAAGAAACAACTTGAGATATAGGAACGGGCTCAACTCAACTTAAACGTAACATTTTCCTAATGAGATGACAAGTTGGAACATAGACACATATCTGTATAAATAAACTTCTCTTTTGGTGTTAATAAGCTTTCATTGATGCCAATTCAATAACTTATAATGTCTCTGACTGCGTGACCTTCGCATTGTGTGAACTAGCCTTGTGTAATGTAATTTTACGTTTTATTGGTATATATGGCTTACAGCGCATGCTATGGAAATGGTAGTTGTGTTATTCAGCTATGTGCAAATTGCAGCCAGATGTGCTAAGTGTAGTTTGGAATGTGTATCATAATGAACTCCGCACACATTCTTTTCACGTACATTCATTCCAGGTCACATTGTGTTAAAGTTTTTGTTTTAAGTGCAAAATGCTTCCGAATAAAACGATATACAAGAATATAGTTTACACGAAATCTACAATAATTAACAAAAATAATTTCTTCATTTAACCTAATTGAATTTTTGAAAGTAAATATAGGCCAACATTGTGTTATTATTGTTACTTGCTTTAACAACGCTCTTTACAGCTAAGGTTATTGGCGTCGGAATTTAAATCTGGGTGTGAAAGGGCCGATAAATTTACTCAGAATTAAGGATCTATTACGTTCCTTGAATTTAGGACACGGGGCCCACAGCTTTAGTTCCTTTTCGAAGGAACCTACACTCAGGATTTTTATATCGTGAAAAATCAACGAGACCGTCCAGATTTATAACCACGAAACCAGAGATGAGCCATTAGATCATCAGGACCGACTATGATGCTGAGGTATGGAGGTTAAAAGAGATTAAGGGATGAAAACAAGATAAAGGTGTTCGAAAGCGAGAAGCTCAGGCAGATATTCGGTACAATTATGGATAATATTGGATAAGATTTATTACAAGAAACTCCAAACTTATATTGTATAATATTAAAAGGGCTATTAGGTCTAAAAGATTGAGATGAATCTCGAACGGGAAGGAGTAGGTATGCATTCAAAATTTTGATTGGGAAATCAAGGGTAAGTGTTTGTAAACTTGAGAAGGAAAAAGTTTACTTTAACTTACTTGATATATTTTCAAAGTCCTATAGAACAACTGGTGCATGCGCCAGAGTTTATAGAGCCAGCGATAACCCACCATCGAACGACATGTCGATTATTATCGTTGATTCGATTATTATAGTTTTTTTTGTTTTATATATTTAGACACTTTTAAAATGTAATGAACCTAAAAGCTAAATAACTCATACTTAACCTAATTCAATTACTCTAACCTAGGGTGGATCCCATGAAACGCCTTTTTTTTGACTCCCTAATAATCGTAACCATCGATAAACCCACTGGTTCTAACTATGTAATATACTCTCTGGAGAACATAGCAAGTCACTATCACAATATGTTTACTTGAATAAATACTTAAAAATTCTAAAATGAAGTTATAAAAATCGTTTTAAATATTTCGAAATATTTAAAAATGTTACTAAATACAGAAGAAGAGTTATAATTCACAACAATAAACAGAAAAATCAGGGGTAAGTGTTTGTAAACTTGAGCCGGGAAATCTTTAGGGGAAATATTAGAAAGATCTAGGTGTAGGTGTCGCAGGAATGTTCGAATGGGGAAATGGGTATCAGTTAGTTACCAGTAATTAGAAGTGGACTAGGAATAACTACATTGCCTCTCAAGAATCGAGCTCTGGTTCGATTTTGAGTAGAGTTGAATTTCCTGGTTGAGGTTTTCAAGGGACGTTCTTACATTATCCTTAGAAAAACACATCATCATCATCAACAACAAGAATTAAGCCGATCTTATTAAAGTCGAATTGATCCTTCCATCTCTTCAATGGTCTAACAATCTTCTCCCTTTTGGTTTATAATTATACATTCTTCTTGGTATGCGCTGTTCATTCATTCGTAATACGTGCAGAAGGTAAGCATTTTGATAGTATTTTATTCTTACACGGAGATTAAATATATTAAGTTCTGTTCTTATATCTTCGTTTTTCTTTTTATCGGTCCTTTGGTATCCTGCTATTGCTGTCAACATCTTCATTTCTACAGCCTCTATTTGTTTACTATCTCCTTTGTTAATGTCCAGGTTTCACATTCACAGATAAGAGATGGAACTGCCAATACTTTGTAAAGTTTTAAAGCAGTTTTTTTCTAGTTATATTCATTAAAGTACGTTTAATTGTGCCACATAGATAATTGAATAGTTGTATTTTAGTGTGTTTATCTAAATTTCTATCATTACCTAAATGGCATCCTGATTCAATTATCAATAATCTTATTCGTAGGTAGTTAAGTAAAATCAGAAGAGTACATAACAATAGAATCAGACGATCACATATTCATCAAGGACCGCGAGATAGTACCAAGATATTTCAAGCGAGTACAGAAATATCCAAATCAGATATATAATATGACGTTTTTAAAAGTCTACATGTCATGATATTCAGGGAACATGAATAGAGAACATCTCTCACTGTGGTTGAAACGTACAGAGTCACCGGGAGGAAAAGTGTCACTAGGGCGAGAAGTAACACCGAACTTAACAGACCATGCATAACAATAGCCATAGTAAGTACAATAAAACGTGTTTAATCTGGAACGTGAATAATGCGGAAATCTGTCCAATGTGAACAAATGTGTTGGTCTCGGCGAAATAATAGTAATTTTACATGTATTTATTTTGTATAAAACGGAATCTGTCCAACGCGGAAACGGAAGGATATTTCTACACATAAAATGTTTATAAGGCGGAAAGATAGCGAGAGAAATGAATTAGTTTTCACTTCATTCAATTCCCTTTAGGCGAGTTAACAATAATGACGATTCCTGCCGCCCCCCGCCGGGTAAAGTAGAGTTTCTACCTGTATCTGGAATTTTCTTTCTGCCTCACTTCACAGCCGTTTTGCGAAATACAGGTTCGTTTAACAAATATTTGGCGTGTGACATCTGTCTTACAAATAACCAGTGCATTGTAAAATCTTAAATTAGTTTAAGATCTGAGACTGATTGCGTACGTATCTATCACAGGTAGCGATCTGAATTTACGGAGTAAAGGTGGCTAAATGGTATGTATCATTGTCATTAAACGAAAAAGTGAAAGTGATTGAAGATAAAGAAAAACAAATTCTCAGCACGCGAAATAATGACTTCTCAGTACGCGAAATAATGACTAAATTGAAATGTGGATAAACCCAAGTTTGTGAGATTTTAAAACACAAAGAAAAAATAACGAATGAATGGATGCAAGGAAATGGTCAAATGAAGAGGGGGAAAATCAAGCCCTAGCTGTTGCTATATCCCTAGGGAATAACGATTTCAAGGAATCTTCAGGTTGGCTGCACAGTTTTAAAAGACGACACAATGTAGTGTGGAATGAAATTTGCGGGGAATCAAAGGATGTGGACGAAAGTATAGTGAGTGGAAACCGAAACTGCATACTTTAATTTCAGGATACGCGCCTAAAAGACATTTTTACGCAGACGAAACGGACTGTTTTTTCGCGCGTTACCGTCGAAATCCCTCGTACATACTATACTTCACTTTGCAACAGCAGCGGAACTAAAATTAATCCAAAGTACATAAGCTGTACTCTAAAATCATAGATTGGTTAATATTTTTTGTTTTTTATAATGCGGAAAGTTGTCTAATGTGGGAAAAAATTGGTACCATGCGATACAGCTTTGAACAAGTTTTACTGTATATGATTATCATAGTTAGATCAAATATAAATAAAAATATAAAAAAGATAAAAGGGTATATTGAAAATATAATTATTAGGGTATTATAATTACTAATGCTTAAATTATTGGAGCTGGTTGATTAATATGTTCATGATTTTAGTTACAATTGTGATTTTCATGATTCGATCTTACTATTCCGATTCGCATTTACGCCAAAATAAATCGTACTTTTTGTATTAAAATATAAACAGTATTTAAACATTTTTGGGTACTTCATGTTTTAATTTTTAGCCGGATGTAGTTTACTAGTAGAAGACCGAGTATTGTCGATTTACGTTTATATTGTTTTGCACCCACTTTGTTTTACTCCGTCACAGAAGCAAAACAATTTGACTGAATATCGAAACGTATTAATTTGTTAAGGCAACTAAATGGATATATCTACCGAACTCTGTTTAGTTACATTTGATAGTACATTACGACATAATTATTGAATACATAAAAATCTTCCATCCTTGTATCGTAATATATTTCATTTTATTTTATACTAAGTTGAATTTCTTACCTTTCATTAAAAATAGTATATTACGATGCGAGGTTGGAAAGTCGTTTTTACAGAATCTCGGAAATTAAAATCCTCGCTATTTCCTCACTTCTGTAAAACACTTCACAAACGTGCGTTGTACATTATTTTTTGCACGATGGTGTTTTCAAAATAATAAATAATAGTAAAATAATACTTTTGTTGGAAATATTTGCGTTCATTATGTTAACAGCTTGGGCAATGTTTATTAGTTGAGACTACAGCAGGCCATGACACCAATCAGACATTAAATGGCGACAAGCAAGTATTTGTTTTATATTGTTTCTAATAAAGTTCAGTTCATTTAAAATGCACTGATTTGTTTCGTATAATATATATTAACACTATCTTTTGGACATATTTTTGTATTTACATTGTACGTTGTAGCCTATATATAAAGGGCAGCGTTTTTACTTCCCGCACGAGGTAATATGTAATATTACAGTATAATTATTTAGGTTGGCAACCCTGAAATGTAAGAAGTTGAACTTTCAATCATGGGCGCCATTGCTGTAAGTACGACAAAACGCACTATCGCACAAAAAATAACTGTATAAATAAGACACCAGGTGTAGTATTATGATGCTCATTTCAAGGCCACCATTTATGATGTCATATAAAATATTGAGAGATCTTAAAGTGATGATTGCTAAATGATGCAAATTATTCTTAATAAGTTGAAAAGAGTAAGGGTAGATTAGTATATTTTAATTACATATTATATTGATATATAGGTCTATGAGCTAAAACATATTCAACAATTTAATTGTTGTCCGCGCGACGTTCAATTCTCTTCCTCAGGAAACAATGCTGCCAATATGAGATAGGTGAAGTGTGTGTACTTAATTGCGGAGCAAGTCCAAGGAGAAGCACTTCATGCCGTGGGTTCCGAGTTTGAAGATTTTCGAACTCATAAAATAAACTTAAGCCTGAAAAAAGTGGCCTTGAAGCAAAATTTATGACCTTCATATTCCTTGTAATACCTTAGTTGTCTACTAGATGTCTCATTGGGTTAGTATGTTGACATCATACTATTCGTGACATCTGTAGGGAAATAAGCGTATCTAAATTATCTTGATCTAGTAACTCCTAACAAAGGAGAGGCTTAGGCGCAATACTGGGCTGTTAGGACATTGAATATTAATAGTTGGTAAAGTAAAATGTTAACATATTTACATTTGGCAGGTGCCGTCGTCCTCAACTGTGTTCCGATTGAGGGTCTTTCCACTTTTCAGCGGTTGCCCTTTTACCAGCCGGCTGCTTGCCCTTCACATCCACATGTGTCAATCACAGAGGTAGATGATCAACAGCCAGTGTAGGGGTGACATGTGGTTAGCATGTCGAGTCCCCCAGCCGTTATAGCTGGTTCCTCAACCTGGAGCCGCTACTTATTGTAGCTACCCAATTGCCTCACGATGCTGGGTGGGCACCGGTCCCATACTGGCCGAAATACCATGAGAAAATTTCTTCCCCCATGGAGACTCGAACCAGCGCAAGTCCCGTAGCTCTGCGCCAAGGCTTCCTACCTTAACCGCTCGGCTACGGCGCGGGACCCTCAACTGTGTTAATTTTTTTAATTAGTAACTGTAGGCCTTTCGGAAGTCGACTTCCATTACCAGCAGTACGCTGTTAGTACGCTTTGGACGTTCACTGTCTTAAAGCATCGTCGGTAGCAACTGACTGATGTTTTGCAATTTCATATAAGGTGTTCTTATTTGATATTAAAATGTTGTTAGCTTCCTTCACAATTTCAAGATATTCTAGCAGGTTGGATTATTTTCTTTATGAATTATCATAAGTATGTTTTCTATTGCATCCATGCGGTGGCCGGCATTAATGAAGTGTATAGAATCTTCCCGCGTAGATGAAATCTTTAAGGTATTCATTGCAATCCTTACATGTTAATTTGTAGACTCCTTTGTTATTAAATTCATTATTTTCTTCTATGCCGTTATTTATTACGTTTTTTAATTTGTTTTCAGTTTTATATGCTATGTTTACTTTTTGTTTAGTTTTTCAAAGTTATAGCTAGTTTTAATGTTTTATTTCCTGTATATATTAATGTTATTCAGGTCTTCTTAATAACAGATTCTCTTTCGAGTTTCGTTATGTTATGTATATGATTTTTTCTTTTTTCTTTTTTATAAGTTAATCTATAATTTCTTTATTAAAGCCGTTACATTTATAAAATAACAATCCGCCCATGAATGAAATGTTTGCGAAACTTGGGAATTAATAGAAAATAAACTTTTTCTTTGAAAGAAACAATTCAAAGAATATTTGATACCACAAAAATATGAACCGAACTTGGAGAATCAAAACCAACATTTAATTAAATAAACTAATCCAGAATATAAATATAAAAATGACATTAAACAATAAACATTAGCATGTTTTGGACACGTAATTCATATAGGGGAAAACAAATTATTTGGAAAAGTATACGGATGGAAATAATAAATGAAGGCATAATGAGTTGGGAGCTCGTAATTGTGAAGAGAGTTCCCAAGATCGGAACAGAAGAAATGCAGTTGTTGAGCAGGAGAAACTTTAATGAAGCTGCAATGCCTGCAACCCGCAGAACCTCCAAGACATGGATTGTGAAAGGGAATTTTGCACGTATGCTTGCTATGAAGTTAAAGAGAAGAGGGATGAGTGCAGGATTTGTGAGTCAGAGGTAAATCGTGATTACATGTATAAGTATTAAGAATTGCAACGAGGCCATGATTATATCCGTAACCACAACACTAAAACTGATTTAAAATCTAAAACTAATTTAGGTCTCGTTACTCTTATTTTGGATCATGTCCGTGTACATACACGACTTTGTACAGGCCTTTACACAGGATGCAGCATAAGTCAGTTATCCGAAAATGCAAATATAGTATTTTTTTTAGCTTACAACATCTATACAAAAAACAACTACGGAAATTGTTCCCTAGTTAGTAAATTACCTCAAGCAGTAGTGTTTGAAATTGTATTCTGAAGGTCCCGTATTCAAACCCCAGTTTCAACCAATCTGATTTTTCCCTTGCAACCACGTGCAATGATTAATACGCTTTATTAGAAAACCAAACTAAAAAATAAAAAATAAAAAATAGTTTAAAAACTAAAACAACACGCTTTATTAGAAAACCGAACTAAAAAATTAAAAATACTTTTAATTTCCAACACGCTTGGGATAAAATTAAAGTGGTCAACAAAAAAAATCTCCAACACATCTAGAATAAAACTAGAGTTATCTACAAAAAAAAGTAATTTTACCATCAAAAGCGTGTGGACCTCTATATCAATTAATACATTTGGTAATAAACAGATATTATTAAAGTAAAGTCTCTAAGAAGAAAACGTAAAAACCATAAAAAAGCACTCCATGCTTTTGATGGTAAAATTATTTTATTTGTAGATAGCTTTAGTTTTATTCTAGATGTGCTGGAGATGATTTTTTTGTTGACCACTTTAATTTTATCCCAAGCGTGTTGGAAATTAAAAGTATTTTTAATTTTTTAGTTCGGTTTTCTAATAAAGCGTGTTGTTTTAGTTTTTTTAAACTATTAATTATTTTTTATTTTTTAGTTTGGTTTTCTAATAAAGCGTATTGTTTTAGGTTTTTAAACTATCATTTATTATTTTAAATTTTTAGTTTAATTGTTTGTCATAAACCGGAAACCCATGAAAATTTAATTGCTTAATACTCTTATAAAAAATCCTCCGGGCTGGATTTGAACCAGCGATCTATGGATTACTGAAATTATATACCACTACAGTCCACCGCTCTACCAACTGAGCTCTTACAACGATTGACTAATAAGTCGATAAGTCCGCAACCTATAATACCGGTTTTATTTATTTTTTATTTTATGATGATTCTGGCCAGGATTTTAGAAAAAAAGTTATGAAACTATTGTATTGCCATTGGTCCTTTGCAAGTTTACAACTTTTCAAGTCGATCCAATGTTTTTAAGTGGGTGAAAATCGTGTTCAAAGATTCCGTTACATGTGAAGCTAATATAAAGCGTGTAAAAATATATACTAATACTAATAATAATAATAATAATAATAATAATAATAATAATAATAATAATAATAATAATAATAATAATAATAATAAATAATATAATAATAAATAAAAATATAAATAAAACATGGATCCGGAAATTAATCGATTATTATGTGATGTATTTTTTTGTTGACTATGGTTCAGTTAGCTAAGAACTATTTCTAACGAAACAGTTACAATTTAATTTAATTATAAATCATGAGACAATCACAATATCTAACAAGGGAAATGTCAACCGTTATATGCTGAAACCTGCTTTAAAATTTCTCTGAGAGAAACGTTTACCAAGAACGTGTTAAAAAATGATCTGCCACTTTTAACTGCAAGGCACAAAAATCGAAATCAAAATCCAGGGATGACACACTGTGCGAAGCAAATGGACTCCCTTTTTGTATAGAGCTGATTGTAGTGAGACGGAGGGCGACGCGTTATTGGAGGTTTATCCAATCAAACAAGGCAGGAGTTGTATTAGTTCCCTGTAGTTTAAATGAGAGATTTTGCGCTGGCTTTTAATGCCTTGCAATTAAAAGCTGTAGATAATTTTTCGTACACGACCTTGGTACATAATAACGCTTCTCTAAGAAATTTCAATGTTGGTTTCGATATGCAGTGGTTGATAGTTCCCTTGTAACTAAAAACAGAAATAAGCACGAAATTTCCGATAAGTTTTGTTCTGCAAATTAACTGTTATGGGTACAAATGCATGAGATCCACTTGTTTACAAGCGACTGTTAGTTAGTTTAGTTTCTCTTATGTAAAGTCCATATCATTAAAAATAATAATGTTACATGTCGTAACCAGTTAATTTCCTGCCACTTGTACTCTGGATTTTTTTTTCTCTTCAGTTTTGGTTTTCATTAATATATTTTTGACCATCACTTTTGAGACAACCTGTACTTTGCATATAGGTGGTGAACATAATACTAGAAACACTACACTTTTTGGCATATTCATTTTTATAAGCTTGATTAACCTGTTTATGATGCCATAAATTAATTTTTGCTTTTAGATGTTTGCTCTGAATCTAGTATTTCACTTCACTGGACGTGGTTTTTTCTCTTATAGCTGTAGTTGTAAAAACTGATATAAGATTATGATTCGAGTGACTTTCCAAGATGTAAAATTGTTAGCTGGAGCAGCAGTGAAGCTATTCATTGTTAGGATTTACATAGAGCATACTTGTCTAAAATCGTCTTCTACCTTAAGGTACAGTATTCGTAAACAAGAGGCAGGAGAGTTCTGTAGATGATTGCTTAATAGAATTTAAAACTACTGCAGATAAAGTGACTGCAAAATAAGGTAACCAGTTTATACCAGACGTTTGAGGGAAAACTCGCATAAAGTAGACATTTATGGCAGATCAGCAATTATTGTCCGTCTGGCTTAACTTTGCAAGAAATTTGTAGAAAGAGACAGCTGTGCTCGGCTCTCTCATTCGCACCAGTGTTGTCAGTTTTTCTTCACCAGATGTTAATAGGAGAAAGGGGGAAGACGAAAACAGACAACAGGGTGGGTTCTTTCTTTTGTAACTGAAGGAAAGTGTCAAGGATCTACCCTTATATCTCCATCTCTCGCTTTGCCAAGTTAAGCCAGATATACAATAATAACCCATTTATTACAAACAGGAATGCAATAAGACAAAAAACAGTGTGATGATGTGAACATGAATACGAATTTCTGATGATTATAAAAAGGCAACGTTACCTGATTGGTTAACATTTATACTTTTTATTATGATATATCTCTGATGAACATCAAAAGAAGCTTACAACTCAGACTGCTTAGTGCCTACAGTTATATATATATATATATTACTAGAAGTCCCGGCCACGCGTTGCTGTGGCTAAGGTATACGTTAAAAATTTGAATTAAGTTGCTGTCTTTCAGCCAGATTACTTAAAACTAATATACACGAAATTAATAATATTGAGAATAAACCCGTCCCGCGCCGTAGCCGAGCGGTTAAGGTAGGAAGCCTTGGCGCAGAGCTACGGGACTTGCGCTGGTTCGAGTCTCCATGGGGGAAGAAATTTTCTCATGGTATTTCGGCCAGTATGGGACCGGTGCCCACCCAGCATCGTGAGGCAATTGGGTAGCTACAATAAGTAGCGGCTCCAGGTTGAGGGCCAGCTATAACGGCTGGGGGACTCGACATGCTAACCACATGTCACCCCTACACTGACTGTTGATCATCTACCTCTGTGATTGACACATGTGGATGTGAAGGGCCAGCAGCCGGCTGGTAAAAGGGCAACCGCTGAAAAAGTGGAAAGACCCTCAATCGGAATCGGAGAATAAACCCTCAGGGGTCCTCATCTAGGGGATATGTGGATGGCGACCACAAGGTGCCCAAGCTGAGCAAAACATTTCTTCCACTTACTTGTGTTTTGCACTCTTTTAACTTTACTATCTAACCTCTCTTGGTTAACTCTTGTTTTTTTCGACCCCGACGCTATTAGGGCATCCGAGGGCTAGGGAGTCTTTCCTTTCTTCCATTTCTTCTTTCCTTTATTTTCTTTTCTTCTCCAGAAAAGCCTGACCAGAGGCTATAAGATGGCAGCCCCATCACTGGTCTTGCCTTCCTTTGGCCGGCAACCAATCGAAGGGACTATTATTATGCTTTCAAGTCTTATACGAGAATTTCCCGGAAGATCACTGGGCCGTCCTATGAAACGCTGGAGGGAAAATTTTCTGTAGGATCGTAACAGGCCTTGGCCTAATACTTGGAAGGAAGAAGAAGAAGAAGAAAATAAAATAAACACTGAACACATTTAAATTATGAAATAATCAATATGTGTAATTCAATTGAAATTCGCGGTTGAAAGAAAAAGCACAGCCATCTGAATCTCTCTTTGTTAAATAATAAACCAATTACCTTACCTAATTACCTTACACCGCCATCTGTTAGAATCGTATGGAACTCGCAGATAATTACACCGCCATCTGTTAGAATCGTATGGAACTCAGAGATAATTATAACTCTTTGTTAAATAATAAACAAATGCTTTGCAATAAAAAAATAACGCGACTATAATATTAGTTATAAACTACCCTGTCTCAAGTTGGATCAAACTGCACACAGTGTGCAAAATTGTATTAAAATCGGTTCAGTAGTTTAGGATTCCATCGCGGACAAACAACGTGGCACGAAATTTTTATATATTAAGAGATATATGTTGGAGGGTAAGTAATGAACTGGTTAGCAATGCCCTTATATTCTCTAGGTCCTATTGTCACAATGAATAGCGAATAGACTACCGAGATCTATAAGGACATTCTAAATGACAATTTCCACACAATGTTGTATACATTGTTCTTCTCTGGTAATGCTATATTACAAGATGAAATTGCCCCTTCTGATTGTGTTAAAGCCTGTTTTTGAGGAACTTGGAGAAGAAATCATACAAGTGTATTATGGCAGCTCAATTTCCAATCTAAATATTATTATGAAAATATGGCGTGAATTGGAAACTAGAGTAAGGATAATATTTGCACCTCCTTCCTCTCTTGAAGGGCTACAAGAAATTCTGCATGAAGAATGGTACAAGAAAGCATAGAATATATTTATTAGTTGTATAAGTAAATTCCAAGAAGAATAATTATTGCAGCTGTTTTAAACACTAATGGCAGTCCTACACATTATTAATTATGTGAAGGATGCATTTCCACTATTTTGTCTAATATCTGAATACAATATAATTGTTAGAATTTCGATTCAAAATAGTTAAAAGATATGAAGTGTTAGTGTTCTATTGCTAATGGCCCGTATACAGGAGATCTTTCATATCTTGTTGTGGTTATGTAATTCAAAGTTAGAAAACCAAACATCATTGGAAGGGCAGTGTAGACCTAAAAGAGAGAAGTTAAACTAAGAATGAGAAAGAAATAAAGAATAAATATGAAATTTATTACAATAGTATTTATTAATATAATAATTATATTTCTCTAAGTTTGTTACAATATATTCATTTTCCATACAATAGAAGTGTCTTATACTAAAATAAAAAACCGTATAATTAAAATAAAATTACCACTGAAATAATTATATGTTTCAATATTTGAACACGACTTAATCAGGAACAATGTCTCCATTAACAATATTAGATGTAATATTTAACACAGTTTCAAGTACAAATTAATATTAATGAAAGAAAAAATGACCACAAAGAACGAATACCTAAGTAAGTAAACCGAAAATGTATAATCCAAACAAAGTTGAATTTATCAATAAAAATGATTTTTAAGTAAATTAAACAGATTAGTTGTAATATTATGTTTACATTTTGTTGTAATCTTGTTTTATGAAATCTGATGCCATTTCCCCTATCATGATCGCTCGGGCGTTGGTATTGCCACTTGGCATTTGAGGGATTATCGAGGCATCTACTACACTTAAATACTTTACTCCATACACTCTCCACCTGGAGTTGACAACTGCCTCCTTATCTTTCCAAGGGCCCATTTTACAAGTTCCAGAATAATGATGCGCACTTGCAACATATTTCGTCATTACACAACTGAAGTATTCTCGTGATCCAAACTCCTCTTCCTCACAACCTTCGTATTTTGTTTCATCTAAAATGTAACCTGCTTCTTGAAATGTCTCTGTTGTTGTAATTTCCATTGCCTTTAAATTACCTTGCACTAGTATCTCTCTGTCCTTAGGATTTGTTAAAAGTCTTGGATAAATCAACGGTGCTGCAAATGGATCTGTTGAATTTATTGTTAAATACCCTTTACTCTGTGGTCTTATAACGTACGGACCAATAGAAATTTGATGGTAGTATGAAGAAGGCATGTCAATATTGTGTGTTTCTACGTCACTGAAAGAGAAGCC